>CAUYQU010086058.1:70-150523 GCA_963574635.1 Cheracebus regulus | reverse complement strand
GGCATCCTTGTCTAGTGCCAGATTTCAAAGGGAATGCTTCCAGTTTTTGCCCATTCAGTATAACATTGGCTGTGAGTTTGTCATAAATAGCTATTATTTTGAGACACATTCCATTGATACCTAGTTTACTGAGAGTTTTTAGCATATAGGGCTGTTGAATTTTGTCAAAGGCCTTCTCTGCATCTATCGAGATAATCGTGGTTTTTGTCTTTGGTTCTCTATGTGGTGGATTACGTGTATAGATTTGCATATGTTGAACCAGACTTGCATTCCCAGGATGAAGCCTACTTGATCGTCATGGATAAGCTTTTGGATGTGCTGTTTCATTCGGTTTGCCAGTATTTTATTGAAGATTTTTGCATCTGTGTTCATCATGGAGATTGGTCTGAAGTCATAGTTTTGACCATGGCTCATGTTGTATGTAATTATTAGAATGCCAAATATTTTAATGCACATAGTTGTCTAGAAGAGCTAATGTGGTATAGTTGAAAAAGAACTATTTCCCAGTTACCTGACCCAGATGCTGGCTTGCACTGCACTTACTAATGGACCAGGAGCTTTGGACAATTTCCTTACAGTCTACGACCTTTGGTTTCCTCTGTTCTAAAATAAGAGCGTTCCAGACCTTATTACGTAAAACCGGCTCAAACATTTTGTCACTGTGTGAGATTCTCCTGAGAGGAATCTCACTGAGGGTTTTCTAAGCCTTATTTTTTGATGGCTATGTATTATCAGTCATTTTTAGCTAAAAGATAAAATTTTAATTTCTTAAAATGTGTTCCTTGATGTATTAGGTAAGACTCATGGATATATTAACATCTATGACTATTTCTATTTTAAATTTGGAAGTTTTCAGTTATATCTGACTTTTTTTTTGAGATGGAGTCTCACTCTGTTGCTGAGGCTGGAGTGCAGTGGCATGATCTCAGCTCACTGCAATCTCTGCCTCCTGGATTCAAGCAATTCTCCTACCTCAGCCTCCTAAGTAGCTGGGATTACAGGTGTCTGCCACCACGCCCAACTAATTTTTGTATTTTTAGTGGAGATGGCGTTTCACCATGTTGGCCAGGCTAGTCTCAAACTCCTGACCTCAGGTGATCCTCCCGCCTCAGCCCCCCAAAGTGCTGGGATTACAGGCACGAGCCACCACACCCACCCTGGCATTGTTTTGTACTGGGTTTGAAAGACTGACTGACTCCAAAGCCTTCGCCTTCCCGCAGCTCTTCTTGCCCGCATGTGCCGGCACACTCCGTGAACATGGCTGTGAGGCTGGCACTTGCTGTCAGGTTCCTGGTGGAAACAGAACACCAGGCTTTTTCCAAGTAGGACAAAAAAGTAGACGCCCCCATTGTGGTTCTGATAAAATTGCGTATCATTTTGTGGTCTTTTAAGAATATGTTTTTCCAATGAATGTGTTTATGTTAAGGCTACAAGTTCATTTTGCTCAGACATCACATGGGCAGTAGCCGAGTAAAAAGCTGGTATTTTAGTACTTTCAGGTGCTGATATATTGGGACTCGCCAGGAACAACTTGACGTAGATGTGGGGCATCGGCAATGTAAAAAATCAAGTTTTCTTTCTCAGGAAAGGAATACCAAGGGATAAAACGATGCAGGCTATTGTGCGATTCTTGGTTTCGTTTAGTTTTGTCTTGTCACCCAGGCTAGAATGCAGTGGTGCAGTCTCAGCTCACTGAAACCTCTGCCTCTCAGGTTCAAGCGATTCTCCTGCTCCGCCTCTTAAGTAGCTGGGACTATAGATGCGCACCACCATGCCCAGCTAATTTTTGTATTTTTAGTAGAGATGGTGTTTCACCATGATGGCCAGGATGTTCTCAAACTCCTGGCCTCAAGGTATCCACCTGCCTTGGCCTCCCAAAGTGCTGGGATCACAGGTGCATGGCACCACGCCTGGCTCATTTTTGCACTTTCAGCAGAGACAGGGTTTCACCATGTTGGCCAGGCTGGTCTCAAACTTCTGCCTTTAAGTGATCCACCCACCTCAGCCTCCCAGAATGCTGGGATCACAGGCGTGAGCCACTGCGCCTGGCCTGCCATTTAGTTTTTACTTTCCAGCATAGGAGATTTTTAAGGAAATCGAGTGTTTCTCCCAATTGTAGTTTACAATTTTGTTGCTTTGTAGGACAGATACTGTGGTAGTTCCTGGGGGCCACGCTTTCCCGTCTCTGCCACAGCTACAGGATCCCATGTGGGTCTCAGAAAGCTGTGGGGTCTGGCGGTCTGCGCGGTTGGCCATGCAGCCTCAGTGGTGTGCTGGGTCTCTCTGAAAGCGGCTGGAGCAGACTTTTTTTTTTTTTTCAGTGTGATGGTTGTATGGTTGTGGGCCTGTAAGAAATTGAGAATACAGGAGAATAAACCAGTACTTAATATCTGGGAAAGAAAATAATTTAAAGAAGGAATTCACAATGTAAAACTCTGGTTAACATTTTTTAGGTAGGAGTAAGATTATAATATGTATTTTATTGGGTGTTCTACATTAATTTCTAAGTCATGTCTTTGAACAAAAGAGAATCTCTGTAGTTATTTACTGGTGTTAATAGTCTATAAAGAATTTGGAATAACTGATAAGCCTGTGTACAACTACACCTTAAATCAAATGTATATTTGGAACAACATAAGGAAAAGGAACACCTAATTTTACTGAAAGCCCGGGATACATTGGGGGTCTGAATGTGGTGTTACATTTGGCTCTGGGTCTCTTGGCTACCAAGCACAAGTGAGAAAGGCGAATGGCAGGGCTCCAGGATCTGATGAAAGCATCAGGTCGGCTCCTCAGAGACACAGACACTCTTGTCACTGAAGAAAAAATGTTTCAGTTTCCACTCTTTGCCCAGCAGGGATCCAAGCTCAGTCAACAGTTTTGGGCCCTGATACAGGTCATCAGGGCCAGGCCTCCTAGGAAGCCAACAAATATGACAAATATTTATCTTCAGAAACGTCATTATTAGCCAGACACCTGAATTTGCCTTTTGTTTTCCCCAACTGAGGTTTTATGTTATGATATTAGCATATAAATATGACAAAAACACAGTGCCCTTTAGAAGCAGAGCTAGAAGTAATTCTTACATCACGAGTGAACCTGCTCACATGGCCTTTTCTGCACACGGCCACCTGTGTTTCTGCGCCTGTGGTTAGGTGGCTATGCACGTGGCTCCATCCGTTCAGCTGCTCCTAGCACCTGCATGTTCCCACACCACACTCAGAGGTGGCCGGGGGCGCTGGTGCCTGAGACCTGGCATCCAGTCACCAAGCTCACAAAGCAAACCTCAGGCATCCTAAGTTAGTTTCCCAAAGTTTCATTTCGGTCTCCAAGATCAAGGAAGAGTAATTTCCTGTGTTATAACCTTCCAATTGTGCAAGTCAGCCTGGCATGGCCTCCAGGCATCTAAAACATGGAAGACAGAAGCTGTTCCCACATACCTCCCATTGTTGTTTTGTGGATAGGTGGTAGGAAAAAATGGCCGAGCAGGAAGTCACTGACCTTGACCTTGAGGAAGCTACTGAAGATTCTTCTCTCACCCTCATAGCAGTGTGCTGGAAGGGAAGGCCCCGCGAAGACAGGTAGAGTGAATGTGCCCAGAGGGCATGATTCGAGCCTCACTGCACCAGTGCCTGAGGCCCGGAGCTGCAGCTGCTGCTGCTTAGCTCATCACTTGATGCAGGCAGCGGAGCAGGCAAGTGTCACAGGGTGAAGCCGGGAGCCTCAGCATTTCCCAGCCACACCCCCACAGCAAAGCCTGCTGTCTCCTGGAAGGACAAAGACACAGTCAAAGGAACCACACCTTCCCCTCTGCCTATGTAGCTGACTGTTTAGTGGGGCTCGAGTAGCTGCTAAAGAGACATTGTTATTCATCCAGAATATTTCATGAACTGATGCTGGCATTTAGCTAAAATATCACATGTGAACATGTCTGCAATAATCTATTTTTGAACATTTGACTAAGATGAGAAATTCTAGGGTCTTATATTCATAGTTTTTTTTTTTTGGCTTTCCATGTTGATATAAAATATTGTGTTAAAGACAAAGTGCAGCTTGATGTTTAGAATGGAATTGTCTATAGAAATGAAATTTAATCATAAGATAATGGTCAACTTGCTGTTCTGAAACCCTTTTCCTAAAATTCCCCAAGAAAAATTAGAAATAGGAATAATCAAAATTTGTTAATATTTGTTACAGGTTAATATTAACTGATTACAGAAATACAAATGTTAGCCTTCCTTGTGATGGTGGTGCACGTGCTGAGACCTTTGGAATGAATGGACACACGGGTTTCCAAATGGGGACTTTTGTAGAAGCTGCCAAAGCTGCAACGGGAGAGAGGAAATTCCTAGGAATGCCTCTCTCGCGTCTGTTTTGTGGCCCTCTGGATTTATTTCTGTAATTTAATGGACTTTATTCCCCTTTAGGCTTCACGGGACGGTTTCCATTATTTATTTGTTGAGCTTAGGGTTCTGAGGAAATACTGACCCTGCAGTGTAGTGTCAGAACCTCTGCACACTCGACAAACACCCGAAAGTTAGGTGATAGATATTGGTATGCTATTCAGTCCTTCCCAATGTAGGGTACACTGAGTCAAATCATTTGACTTGCAACTTTAAAATCTTCAAGCGATGGCTCTTCTTTGTCATGAGAACCTGACTGGGGTCCCTCTGGCTTGTGGTGCACACCCTCACTCAGGCCCTCTGCGTTCTGCCTGCCTCCCGCCTGCCAGGCGAGTGCCGTGGCACAGCGTGGTGAATAATTGCCTGTCTTCACAGGGGCCTGTTCGGCAGCTCAAGTTGAGGGCTTGCTTCCTGATGTATGCACGCCTCATTTGGAGTCTGCCAACAGCCTAGGGCCTGTATTATTCATGGCTTCACAGAGAGCACTCGCTAAAAGCCCTGGAACAGAGCCAGGTGCTGGCTGAGAGATAGCGCAGCATTGCAACCTGCAACAGAGAGGAGCATCTACAATCCAAAAATAAATTTAAAAAAGAAGAAACAGAGGAAGACACAGAGAGAAATAGGAATTCCTCTATCTCCCCTTTACCAGTTTCACATAGCTAGAAATTTCATTTGCATTAAAATAAAATATCCTAAAAATAATTGCATTTTTTTCTAACCACGCTTGAAAGTTTAACACAATTTCCCACATTTAATTGCAAAGCTGATTTTAATTAGTAAGGCCCTGCATGTGAAAATGAAGATCCACTTGGGTGCGCGGAATGCACGGCAGTGTCTGCGGACGCTCTAATTACCGTGTGGCGGCTGTGCCACGGGGCGCGCTGCGGGATGTTTATGAAGAATTCTGTGCACGCAGCCTCCAAACCAGGCTCTCTGCACTTTCCTCCGTGAATCCGTGAGAATAAATACCTCTAGTCATTCTGCATGAGACGTTACTGTGTACACCTTACCCGACCCGTAAGCTTTGTGCACGCCCGTCCTCTTAGGATTTGTCACTGATATTATAAGTCAGAAGATAGGGCATGCATATTTTAACATTGGTTTGAGAAAACGGCCCAGTTGCACATGGAGTAGAGATTCTGAGGCCTAGGGGCGTACCCGGGTGAAGAAGAGAATGAAGCAGATGACGTCCAGGCTTGCCCTAGCTCAGAGGCCTGAGTGCCCGTAGGATTTGCAGACTCAAGTTTCAGGCCTCCTCGTTTTTGTTTTCTTTTGTTTTGTTTGTTTGTTGAGATGGAGTCTGGCTCTGTCTCCCGGGCTGGAGTGCGGTGGAGCGATCTCAGCTCATTGCAATCTCCGCCTCCCGGTTTCAAGTGATTCTCCTGGGTCAACCTCCCGAGTAGCTGGGACTACATGTGCCCACCACCACGCCCAGCTAATTTTTGTATTTTTAGTGTAGATGAGGTTTCAACATGTTGGCCAGATTGGTCTCGAACTCCCGACCTCAGGTGATCTCCCTGCCTCGGCCTCCCAAAGTGCTGGGATTATAGGCGCGAACCACTGCGGGTGGACCAAGGGCTCCTCTTTTGGATGGTGGTAGCAGTCAACCTTTGTTGTCACAATGAGTCCTCTATTTACAAAATTAACTCCTGGCCATCATCCTAAGCAGGAAGTTTGCCTGGTGCCTGTCTATAGTGTCAGCCCCAGCAGACACACGTCGGGGCGTGGCCTGTGTAGTGTCGTGAATACAGCATGATTAATTCGGTGGATTTAATGCAGGCAAAGCATGTAATGCATCTTAGAGTGTGTTTTTAATTTTTTTAAAGGGACAGAGTCTCGCCCTGTCCCCCCCGGCTGGAGTGCAGTGGCCTGTTCATAGCTCACTGCAGCCTGGAACTCCTGGGCTCAAGCGATCTGCCCGCCTCAGCCTCTCAGAGTGCTGGGCTTATGGCATATTTTTGATGTTTGGTAAAAGGAAATACATTTTATGCTAGCGTTTTCATCTGAAAGATTCTGCGTGACTTAGGAAGCTGCCGGCTACAGTACCTGGAAACCCACCTCAAACTGGTGAAAACAGCATGGAATCATTGTCTCACCTGTACTGCGCATTGAGAGGACGTGCCCAGGATGACCTAACTCAGGGCTTGGCCCACTGTCCTGCGCCTCCTGCTGCGTCGACCTCTGTCCTGGGGGAAGGCTGTGGCCACTCCTGGATGGACAGCTGCCCACAGTGTCCAGAGGGGGTTGCAGGAAGGCCTCTCTAGAAGCTTATGGAGATTTTTAGAGATAGCAAGAACCAGAGTCCCACAGCCATTCCCCAGTGCCACTGACAAGCAAGGCAGACATCCTCAGAACTGTGGAGACCCCTCCGGAGCGGAAGGCAGGGCTGCCTTCCCAGAGCCAGGGTTTCCAAAGTGGGTTCCTGATCCACAACATCAGTGTCAGCGGGGACCTTGCTAGAAAGACCAGCTAAGTTAGAAGCTAAGGGCGGGACCAGCAATCTGGGTTTTAGCCACCCCTCCAGAGGGTTGATTCTAATGCTCCCTGAGTTTGAGAATCATGGCCAACACACAGGCCTAGACTCCTAGTGAGACGGCATCTTTAGATAATGGGAACGAGAGGAATTTATTCTGCATGAGCAGCTCACACACAGAGACGGCAGTGTAGACAGACCCGAAGGCCAGCACGCACTCTGCCTGCTGCTGGCAGACCTCGAGTCTGCGTCATGGTGGTGGGGCCTCCCCACAGCTCCTGACGCCTGCCCGCCCCGTCCCCTGCCGGGGCCCAGTGCCTTCGCAGGGTGGGAAGGACAAGGCCAGCAGTGCTGGAGGTGATTTCTAATCAGGGCCTTCCGGTTTGCTTCTGTTGCTACCATAGATGCAGGTAGCTGGCAGGCAAGGCAGTGTTTGAGAGCAGTGCAGCCAGCTATTTGCTGCGGAAGGAAGGGACAGCCACTGTGGAGCGGGGTCGGGACTGAGGAGCAGCAGCTTCTCTGGACTCAGCCTGACCTGTTTGGGGTGCCCCAGAAGCACCTCAGGGGCCAGGCCTCTGTTGCACCCACAGGAGGGGCCCAGAGGCTCTGGGTCGCTGAGAGCCACCCGCTACCCACCTGCCGTCCTCATGTCCCTGATGGACAGGACAGGGTCGGAGTGGGCAAGGCACTGTGTGTGTGCCCTGCAGCATCTGCCTAACGAGAGCCTATGAGCAACCAACAGCAAAAGCAGCTCAGCTGGAAGGGAATCTGGACGTGACCCAGAGACCCTGCAGGCCCCTAGGGCCCTCGCTTACCCTAATTCAGAAAGGACTGCCTGGGGGCCTGGCGGGCTGGCTGTGAGCCTTCACAAGCCTCCCGCGGCATCATTAGGGTAAAGGCACCCTCCATCTCCTGCTGAGGGAAACTGAGCTCCCCTGTATCATGCAACAGATTTTCAAAGATCCATTCCTTGTAATTCAGTAGCCACGCTGCAGGGCCGTGAATATTATCTAATGCGCTACTTGACGTAGCCAGAGACAAGCTTTCTATACAAGTGGATGCATTTCCTGAAACTCTAGGGAGGAGAGTAGGGGAAAGTGAACATCTTGGAAGAAATTTTATTCATAAATAATGCATAGCGATTCGGCAATGCCTGTATCACTTTGCTATTCCCTTGACCAATCCTGAGGCTTCTCATGCTTCTGAATGAAGTGCAGGCACTCTCTGGGGAGCCGGGAGGGAAGCGGGTGCAGGGAGCGGGCAGAGGGTAGTGAATCCTAATGGCTGCATTTAGCGTCAGGACGGCTGGGGGAGTCCAGAGCTTCAGGCTGACCTCAGCGGGGCTAAGATCTGAGGGCCGAGTGTGCAGCGCTGCAGGGGGCTCAGCTGTGACCCTCTTTCGGCCTTCCTGAGCACCCCGGACACAGCCTCCTGGTCCTCCTGGCCCTTCTTGCCGGGTGGGTGGAGTTGACCCTGTCCAGGAAGGCAGATCTCCAGCCTCTCCTCTTTCCTGCCCCTCCTCCCCTCCTGGGGCGCAGTGAGCAGAGAGCCATGCAGGGGCCCGAGGAAAGCCCTCTCCTCCCAGGCTTGTTGAGGACACACAGCCAGCAGGACGCATCGGGCAGAGTGGAGTGTAGGCTCCTTCCCTTCCCCGCAGGAGGCCCTTCTACTGTCTCCTAATCCTGGTAATAACAACAGCGACATCCTACAGGGACCACGCCGTTCCCAGAGCCGGCGTCCTTGCTGCACCCCATCTCGCCTTTGGCCGCAGCCCCCCCAACCCTGTCCTCTTCCACCCCGAAAGACCTTTCCTTCCTCCAGCTCGAATCAGGCCCCACGTTCCTGCTGCAGCTGCACAGAAAACGCTCATCAGATTCTTAGAATAAGGTGCACCTGCTTTGAGTGACTAATGAACTGAATTTTCCCTGAGGCCACTATGGTTTTGGCAGAGAAGCTTCTTAAATTAACCCAAATTGATTTCTAATAACTGAGGAAAGCGGGGGATGTGGTGAAGGCCCAGCAGAGGAGATTCCTGGGCTGAACCAGTGAGTCAGGGCCCTTTAGCACAAGTTCACCCCGGCCGTCTCCCATAGGACACATCTGGGCACATCCCCAGACACAGGGAACCCTGAAGGCCGGATAGTCCAGGTAGGCACTGCCCCGGGGACGCCACCCCACTCACTACACAGGCCTCACGGGGGAGAGGGCACCAGCCACGTGCTTTTCAACATTTGAAACATGTTAGAACCCAAAAAGCTAAAAAGGAGTTTGCTTCTTAAATGTTCCTCACTGACTCTCCCAGAGGATTGTATTGGCAACAGAAACCAAAGGAAATACGTTAGCTCAAAGGCTGCGAGGATTAAAGTGAGGAAAACGCTTATTTTCTTAAGTAAGGACTAAAAATGAAATGGTGAAAGAACTCAGTGCGGACGGCAGGCTGTTATGACCTATCCTGTCGCAATTCATCCATGTAACCAAAAACCAGTTGTACCCCAAAACTGTTGAAATTAAAAAATATTTAAAAAAGAAGAAAAAGTTACTGGTGGTCATTGCTTCCCACTATCAGTATACAAAGTGAGGAAAACAAGTTATATCTGTTGTTTCAAAGTCACAGTGTAACCTTTGACCAGGGCATTAGTAGCCACTGCTAGATTTTTCCTTTGATTTTTGAAGACAGTTTTGCTTTTTTTTCTGAATTAGTCTCATATGATTGATGTAATTTTGTATTTCTTTTTTTCACTTAACATTATAACATGAGCTTATTTCCTAATAGCCATGAAATGTTTTCGTTTTTGTGGCTAGCTTTCATCCTGGGGCTGAAATGTTATTTATGCAATTCTTTTATTGTTGAAATTCATTTAGTTTTCATAAAACGTCTCCATATTGTGCATAAATGGGGAAAAGTATCTCTGCAGACAATGTGTGTGCATTTTGTATCTTCCCTGGGATGGATTACCAGGAGGAGAATCGCAGGGGTGAGGAAGGGGAGGGCATGGAGGGTTCCCTCCTGTCCCCAGCACAGGAGCCTACGAGGGGAGCGGAGTGGCCAGACCCCAGAGCCAGCAGGCAGAGCCGCAGTGCAGGTCCCAGGGCATAGTGAAGCAGGCAGTCCTGGTGCCTTTGCAGGGCTGCCAGGCACATAACTGTCTCACACGGGGTCTGGGCAGCCTCGAGTCTGTGAGCAGCTGCTCTGCAGGTCCGGCAAAGCCTTTCCCTGAGTCCTTTGTTTGCCGCCCAGACAGGGCCACTGAAAAGCAGCCGTAAGCTCTGAGCACCTGCGTGTCCCCTGCCAGCTCTCCTGAATCCTGAAGCGGCCCGTAGTGCCCACACACATTCCTGAGGCCTCTGGTTTAACGTCAGGGTGATGGCGGGCCTTCTTCTGTCCAGTCCCCAGCTATGATGCCGCCAGGCAGAAGGATGGCCTTCCCTGGCTTCCCACTTGTGAAAAAGGGCCACACCAGGGCAGGGGCGATGGGACCCCTCTGTGCCCAGCCTCCCCCATCCCCAGTAAACTCCAGGTCCTTCCCAGCAAAGAGCTCATCCTCTGCAAGTCCCAGAGTGCCTGGGTCCTCCTCTTCCCTGCCTGATCACCGGGTCTTGGGAACAGTCCCCAGCTCTTTGCGTAGTAGTGCTGCCAGCAATCACAATATTCTGGTGAATGTAATTTACTGGGCGCTGATGAGTTGAGAGCTGAACAGCCATTTTCACCCCAGGTAAATGGAGAATCGCTGTCCTAGAACAGGAAGGATTGCTTGGCGATGCCGCTTATGGCGATTCCCTGTGCCCACACTGTCAGTCTTCCCTGCCCGGAACTCCAAGCGCCTTGCAAGCAGGGGCCTTGTCCCAGGCACCTCGGACCTGCCTCCGGGAAGCCTTTTGGGAAGCACAGACACCTGTTTTCTGAGTGTTGCATGGCAGGGAAACGTGCAGGCTGGAGAGGAGGGCTCTGAGGATCAGCCTTTGTACCCAAAGCCCTGAAGTTTTCTATTATTCTTAAGTCCTTATTGCAGTCTATTTTTTCAAAAGATCATCTAAAAATGTATAATAACACAAAATAAATCTAGTTAAGATTTTTTCTTTTAGATAGAAAATCTTACCCTTGTTTTTCTCTGGAGAAAAAAATAAAAACAATTCAAGTATATTTTGGAGGCATTTTCTTAGAGCAACCTTTGCCATTACAGGCACACCCTATTTACTGCACACTGCTTCATTGCCATTTGCAGCGAAGGCCTGATTTTTACAAACTGAAGGTTTGTGGCAACGCGGACCATCAAGTCCATCAGTGCCGTTTTTCTAACCACACGTGCTCACTCAGTGTCTCTGTACCACGTTTCAATAATTCTCGCAATATTTCAGACAATTTCATTATTGTCATGTCTGTGATGGCGGCCTGTGATCAGTGACCTTTGATGTAACTACCATGATTGTCTGGGGGCACTGGGAACCTCGGCCTGAGTGAGGCAGTCAACTTAATCCCTAAAAGCTGTGTGTTCTGACTGCTCTGCCAACCGGCCAGGCCACCACCCCTTCCTGCTTCTCAGGCCTTCCTGTTCCCTGAGACACAATAATATTGAAATCACGCCAATTACCAACTCCATAGTGGTCTCTGAGTGTTCAAGTGGAAAGAAGAGTCACACATCTCTTACTTTAAATCAAAAGCTAAAAATGCTTACGCTTAGACAGGAGGGCATGCCACAACCAAGGCAGGCCAAAAGTAAGTCCATTTGTATGAAACAGCCAACTTGTGAATGTACAGGGAAGGTCCTTAAAGGAACTTAAATTGCTCTTTTAGTGAAGACACAAACGCTAAGAAAGTGAGGCAGCCTCATTGCCGAGAAAGTTTGAGTGGTCTGGTAGAAGATAAACCAGCCACAGCATTCTCTGAAGCCAGAGGCCATCCAGAACAAGATTCTAACTCTCTTCATTTCTTGGAAGGGAGGTGAGGAAGCCGCCGAAGAAAAGTGTAAAGCTAGCAGAGGTTGGTTCGTGCGGTTTAAGGAAAGAATCTGTCTCCATAACTTAAAAATACAAGGTGAACTAGCAAGTGCTGATGGAGAACCTGCGGTAAGTCACCCAGAACCTCTAGCTAAGATCGTTAATGAAGGCAGCTACACTAAACAGCAGATTTTCAATGTGGACAAAATGGCCTTCTGTTGGAAGAAGATGCCATCTAGGACTTTCATAGCTGGAGAGGAGACGTCAGTTCCTGGGTTCAAAGCTTCAAAGGACAGGTGGACTCTTATTCTGAGCTAATGGAGTTGGTGACTTTAAATTGAAGCCGATGCTCGTTTACATTCTGAAAATTCTAAGAATTATGCTAACTCTACTCTGCATGTGCTTTATAAATAAAACAACAAAGTCCGGGATGACAGCACATCTGTTTACAGCATGGTTTAGTAAATATTTTAAGCCCACTGTTGAGACCTACTGCCCAAGGGGGGAAAAATATATTTCTTTCTTTTTTTACTGCTCATGGGCAATGCACCTGGTCACTCAGAAATGCTGAAGAAGATACATGAGGAAGTGAATGCTGGCGTTATGCCTGCAGGCACAAAATCCATTTTGCAGCCCATGGGTCAAGAAGTAATTTTCACTTTCAAGTCTTATTATTTAAGAAATATATTTCATGAGGCTACATCTGCCATAGATAGTGATTCCTCTGATGGATCTGGGCATAGTAAATTGAAAACATTGTGGGAAGGATTCACCATTCCAGTTGCCATTAAGAACATTCATGATTCATGGGAGGAGGTCAGAATGTCAACATTAACAGGAATTTGAAATACACTGATTCCAACCCTCATAGATGACTTTGAGGGGTTCAAGACTTCAGCGGAGGAAGTCACTGCAGATGTGGTGAAAATAGCAAAAGAGCTAGAATCAGAAGTGGAGCCTGAAGATGGGACTGAGTTGCATCAATGTCGTGATCAAACCCAAATGGATGAGGAGTAGTTTCTTAGGGCTGAACAAAGCAGGTGGTTTCTTGAGATGTAATCTACTCCTGGTGAATATGCTGTGAATACTGTTGAAAGGACAACATAGGATTTACAATATTCCATAAACTTAGGTGATAAAGCAATGGCAGGATTTGAGAGGACTGACTCCAATTTTGAAAGAAGTTCTACTGTGGGTAAAATGTTATCAAATAGCACCATGTGCTACAGAGAAATCTCTCTTGAAAGGAAGTCTCAGTCGATGTGAGAAACTTCCTTGTCTTATTTTAAGAAATTTCCATAGCCACCCCAAGCTTCAGCAACCACCATCCAGATCAGTCAGCAGCCGTTGGCATCAAGGCGAGACCCTCAGCCAGCAAAAAGATTAGGACTCCCTGAAGGCTCGGGTGATCATTCGCACTTTTTTAGCAATAAAATATTTTTAAATTCAGGTATATACATTGATTTTTAGACATAACACTATTGGACATTTAATATTCCATAACTTTTTGTCAAATATGTATGTATTTATTTACAAATCTACTTAACAATTGATTTTGGTGCCTCCCTGGGGTTAGGAAATCTACAGGCACTAGTGATAGACAGAGGCTGCTTTAGATTAACATCCTCACCATAGAAAAATGCATGCAAAGTATTAGTATGATACAATCTTCTATCTTAAAAATCAGCAAGAGATCATAGACAACGTGATTCATTTCTTACTGATGTGTAATAGATGCCAGCAGTTTCAGAGTACCTGTGATAAGTTAGTATATTCATGTAATTTGTGGAGATGAAATCAGTGTACTCAGGATATACATCACCTTAACTATTTGTCTTTTCTTTATGCTAGAAACATTCAAATTATTCTCTTCTAGTAATTTTGAAATGCACAATACATTATTGTAAACTATAGTCACCCTACTGATCCATCTAAACTTTGTTCTTATTTTTTCTGTCAAACTGTATATTTGTACCCGTTACCCAGCTTCTCTTATAGTGCACTGGAAAACCAGAACATATGTGTGAGTCGCTTTATTGCAGGGTTCACTTGATTGCAGTGTCTGGAATCGTGTCTCTGAGGTCTGCCTGTACTCAAGTTCTAGGTCCAGATCATTGTATAAAAACGCCTTTCAATTTCAAAATCATAGAAATTTAGGTTCAAAGTGGCTGTTAGGAGTTTGTGTAACAAAAGCCTGGGAGTCCTTTCATTTTTTCTGCCTGCCTCTAACCTGCCAGTGTGGGGGCACCAAGCCCAATGTCAGAGGCCCAGTGCACACGTCTTAGGCACAGCCAGGCAAAGGTGCTGCTGGTTTACACACCACCCCTGCCTCCTAGAAGTTCAGGGACATGCACGGGAGGGTGCAGGGAGGTGGGTGTTTGTGAGAGAAGCCCCAGGGACCTGAGCACCCAGGAGAAGCCTCCTGAGCTGCAGGTGACATGCAAGGGAGGGTGTATTGTGGGAGAAGCCCAAGGGACATAAGCACCCAGGAGAAGCCTCCTGAGCTAAGGTGATAGGCACAGGAAGGTCCAGGGAGGCGGGTGCATTGTGGGAGGAGCCCCAGAGACATGAGCACCCGGGAGAAGCCTCCTGAGCTGCAGGTGAGGTTTCCTGAGCAACCTCTGCTAATGTGGCTGAAACTTGAGTTTGGGATGGCAAATAGAATGTTGGCAATATCAGTCTTATTTTCTTTCATGCCACTTATAAATGCATTACACTAAGCATGTTGACCTTAATTTTAAAAATGTCTTGGACACAAAAATTTCAAATTTGGCAACATTTTGGAAAGTGGAAGTTAGAATACGTTTATTTAGCCCCAGCTTTGGCTCTAGCTAGATGTAGGGCCTGGGACGAGGTACATGACTGCCCCCTGCCCCGTCCATGGTATTTTCACATGGGTAAAGCGCAGATGAACACTGGATTCTTCCAGGTCTAGTCCACATTCTGCATTCTTCAGTTGCCATGTGATGTTTTACTTTCCACAAGGAATCATCACGACTTTTTCTCAAAGGCCAGACTCCTTTCTGCATGTAAAGCGCAGGGCTGGATTTGTCTTTACAGGTGCTGTTGAGGCATAGCCTGGTGTGCCGTCTTTTACGCTGTACAGTTTCTGCCTGTATAGACAGGTTCTTCCCAGGTAGAGTGCACCAACTCCTCAGAAGACAGATGCATCCTCGGAGGCTTCATCTCCCGTGTGCTGCATCTCACAATGCAGCTCACAGGGGCCAGCCTCTAAATGCTTGCTGGAAAATGTTGCTACCTATGAAATAAAAAGGCAATAAATAATAGGGCAAATGACTGAAAATATATAAATAAGATCATTTGCTACATGCGAACAGATGGCACTAGGTCTTGTTCTGTCTAAATGTATAATTCACAATAAGATATGACAACTTTGCCTTCATGGAAGCCCTCTTGATTAGATCCTCATATCCCCGGCCTCCATATCGTGTGTGGCTGCATTGTGGACAGAGGACCATGTCCCATGTGGGAAGGGAGCTGTTTCAAAGAATGTGCAGCCTCTCTAAGTGAGCGCAGATGTGTCATGGTGCTCTGAGAGCCATAAAGGAGGTGTGTGAGGAGCGGAGGGAAGGAGCAGGGGTGAGGCTCCATTCTCTGCAGGTGGCCAGGGGCTTCCCAAGGGAGGGGCCTTTCCCACTGCCATTTGGAGGAGCTGTAGAATTGGCTGGGAGGAGGTGCATGGGATTCCAGGCTCGGGGAGGAACTTGCGTGAAGGCACGGAGGCTTGAGAAAACATCCCATGTCCAGAAATCCACAAATCCATGCCAGCCCATCAGACACTTCCCTGAGTGCCCAGATGTTCCAGGTGCTGGATTTTGACCCCCAGGGTCACAGGCCTGTCCCCGCTCTCCAGGAGGGACCTTCAGATCCAGAAGGTCTGAGTTTGGTCTTCCCCAAAGGAGCAGATGTTCGTTCCTGGCCGTATCTTAAGGCATGTGGACCATTTGGAAAGAGCATCTCTGCATGGACTCTACAACTCCTCACCTCATTATAGCATCCAGCCTTCTTGTATTAGGTTTCGTTTTAGCCTTTTTACAGCTGTAAGATGATATGACACCGATTGATTGTTGAGGTCCTCATGCATTCTATTAGCATTTATCAAACACCAAGAAGCTGACATCCCCAGAGGGAGTCATCCTCCCCACCGATTCTTACTCATCTCTTTTTTGTGTCTGATGTTTTATAATTTGTGAGACTGACCTATTTCCAAATAAAATACATGAGGAATCCCCTTGCCATGAGAGCTGTTGAAGGAAACACCATAGAATCCTAGAATAAGGGGCCCCTGCAGTCGGGTGGGCTGGTTGAGCCCCTACCTGTCACAGGGACCAGCCCTGTGGAACCAGGAGCGCCAGTGTGGAAAGCAAGCAGCACAGGGTGGCTCTGACGGAGGGCAGCAAGTCTTGGAGCCCTGGCTGACTTGCCCAGAGGCCCCTGAGGCACCTCTTCAAGGGCCCCCGATTCTGGAAAAGATCTGAGAGCCCCTTCCTTTGACAAATGAGTCACGTAAGACCTGAAATGATAAAGCGACTTCCCTCGTCTGCAGCAGCCACCTCCTCTTCCTCCGGCTCCCTCAGTGAGCTTTCTGCACAGACACGAAAGAAGCAGTATTATGTTTCTCTAAAACAGAAAAAAGAAAATTCTGCAACTCAGATCTTAGCCACAAGTGCAGAGACCAGGCATGGCTGCATTTGAAGACACTCCAGCAGAAATGCATGCACTTTCCACTGGGTGACGAGGGAAGCATCGAGGCACACGTGGGCTTCCCCCACCTCATCAGACACTCCCCACAGGGGGCCCAGCTAGAAATGAGATGGAGCCTTTGCAACAAAACAGCTCATCGTTCACACTGAATGAGGGATGTGATCATTAAAACAAAAACAAATAAATAACGCACTGAGGACCTACTGTGTGCCAGATGTGCACTACAGGAGAATTTTTCTCCCATGCTCCCTGGAGACTGGGAGGCTTCTGAGGAATCAGCAGAGAGAAATGAATGCTCAGCGACCTTCATCTCAGAAGCTGGTGCCAGGGAGGTAGGAAGGGCTGTCCATTGCTGCACCTCTGTGTACCCCACGCTCTGCCATATACCTCTGGTTAGAAACTGGAGTGGGCACAACCACTGTCCCAGCCACAGGAGGCATCCTCATGGCCCTGGGGACCCCGTCCTGTTCACACAGAGCCGCAGGCTGCAGAGAGATGGGACGGATATGCTGCACTAGAGAATACAGACTCTGAAAGGAAGCACAATGGATATTTCAAACTTGTCCTTGAGACAGCTTTTCTGTAAGATTCTACTTCACTTCCATTTGAAACATATGGATTTTTGTTTGTTTTTTGCTTTTCGCTAGATTACTGTGTGAGAATTGCCTGTCCAAAACCAGTGTTGGCTGTCACAAGAAAATCTTATATCTCTTGTCAATTGAGTTTAGAAAGAAGATAGATTATAATGATAAGGAGGAGGAGGAAGATAGATGATAGATAGATGATAGGTGATAGATAGATGACTGATAGGTGATGATGATAGATAGATAATAGGTAGGTAGGTAGATGAGTAGATAGAAGATGGACAAACAGATAGTAAGATAGGTAGATAAACAGAAAGATGGATAGTCAGATATATAGATAGGTAGATAGACAGGTAGATAAATCTTTACTAGGTAGGTAGATAGATAGATGACAGGTAGGTAGGTATATGGGTTGGTAGATAGACAGGCAGATAGATAGGTAGATAGATAGATGGACAGACAGATAGTAAGATCAATAGGTAGATAAACAGAGAGTCAGATATATAGATAGGTATATAGACAGAAACACAGACAAGTAGATAAATCATAGATAGATAGATTGATACACAGACAGATAGGTAGGTAGATGAACAGACAGTAAGATAGGTAGATAAACAGATGGAAAGATGGATAGTCCGATATATAGATAGGTAGACAGGTAGATAAATCATAGATATGTAGATAGGTAGGTAGAAATATAGACAGATGACAGATAGGTAGGTAGATGGATTGGTAGGCAGATAGATGATAGATAGATGGATCGACAGATAGAATAGATAAGTAGATAGTAAGATCAATAGGTAGACAGAGGATATATAGATAGGTAGATAGAAAGACAAGTAGATAAATGATTGATAGATAGATAGTACTAGGGATGATGAAAACCTATAGCTTGAATATAATATGCTATGACAAAAATAACAAAAGCAGTCATATTAAGCTCTGTTTAATACACAACCCAAGTTCTGTTGCACATGTGGCAACTTTAGAGTAGGGGAGCGTGCACAGTCAAGAAATCTCATGGGCTTTCCTTGGACACGTATTTCTAATGGTCATTTGGAAAGTACATAAATAGGATAAGTGCTGTGTCCAGTCAAGATACTATGAAACACCATATAGGCACCCCCAGACAGATGGGTTCAGTTATAAGGTTATGCTTCAACTAAGAAGTGCAGACACGACAGCTTGTTACTGATCATTGCCACAGAAATTAAAATTGGGGAGATACCATGAAGCAAACATTCGTGATCCTCTTTATAACAACCAGATGTTAAAGCTTATTATTTGCAGCCTGATGTCCACTGAACTATTGAGCAGCTTTGGAAATCTATGTGGAGCAACAGCTTATATTTTGCTTGCAATAACTTGTTAGAAAATGTATATTTAATAAGCTTAATGATCTCTCTACAGAGGCATATTTTGCCTGGATAGAGTGCAGTGTGATGTGTATATATAATATTTTACATATACTATATTTATATGTGATTGTAGGCATGATCATAATTCTTTCAGCTAACAGTGTCCAACTGTATGTCTTCATCACCAAACTAAAAGGATCTAATCATTCAAGTACCAGAATTTTACATATTTCACAATTGAATAATTTCTTACCAACCACATCAAGACAGTGTCTTCCGTCCTGAACATCTAAAGAAGGGGCATCTTTAGCCTTTTTTTTTTTTTTTGTAAATAGAGAGGGGGTTTCAGCATGTTGGTCAGGCTGGTCTCGAACTCCTGACCTCAGGTGATCTGCCCGCTTCAACCTCCCAAAGTGCTGGGATTACAGGAGTGAGCCACAGTGCCTGACCAGAATCGTACGTTTTTATAAAGCTTGTTTCTCACTTCTCCAAATCAATTGTAGTTACTATCATTCAAGGCGGTAGTGCTGCTGTAACGTGAGGGGTTCCTGGAAAAGAGAACGGCACCAGCGCTGCTCCAGGAGCCTTTGAGGACCCGCGACAGTAGACGGTGGGGCAGTCACTTGCTGCTGACGCTGCTGTCACGGTGGTTGCTGTGAACACAGCACACCAAGCAGAAAATCACTTGGTGGCTGCACTAGATTCACGCCCATCACCTGTGCTGCTGCGGACCGTCCAGTGTGTCCTTACCCCTTCCTGACATAGAGCACTGGTGTGGACGTGCGCACATTCACAAAGACGACACTGGACATGGCACTGGGACATACTCAGTCTTAAAGTGTTTGTTTTCACCAGTTTCCTCTCTGGACATGTTCCTGGCCGGGGTGTGTGATGAGCAGTGACCATGGCCAGGATGTGTAATAGGCAGTGAGTGTGGCCGGGGTGTGTGACAGGCAGTGACCATGGCTGGGATGTGTGACGGGCAGTGAGTGTGGCCAGGGTGTGTGACAGGCAGTGACCACGGCTGAGGTGTGTGACAGGCAGTGAGTGTGACCGAGGTGTGTGATGGGCAGTGACCTGGCCAGGGTGTGTGACAGGCAGTGACTGTGGCTGGGGTGTGTGATGGGTGGTGACTGGCCAGGGTATGTGACAGGCAGTGACTGTGGCCAGGGTGTGTGTGTGAAGGGCAGTGAGTGTGGCTGGGGTGTGTGACGGGAGGTGACCGTGGCCGGGGTGTGTGATGGGGGGTGACTGGCCAGGGTGTGTGACAGGTGGTGACTGTAGCCAGGGTGTATAACAGGTGGTGACTGGCCGGGGTGTGTGATGGGCGGTGACTGGCCTGCGTGTGTGACGGGCAGTGACCGTGGCTGGGATGTGTAACAGGTGGTGACTGGCTGGGGTGTGTGACAGGCGGTGACTGGCCTGGGTGTGTGACGGGCGGTGACCATGGCCAGGGTGTGTAACAGGTGGTGACTGGCTGGGGTGTGTAACAGGCAGTGAGTTCCAGCAGCAGTGTCTGCTCAGGTCCCCATTTGTGGTGTGTTTTCTGACTCATGGTGGCTTTGGTGTTTGTGTTGACCTGGCAGGGGAGGTGCTTGCTTAGAGGGTGGAATGTCTGGCTTGGCGTGACCAGAGGCTTTGACTCTGTGACGCCATTTCATTTTCTAGGTGAAAAGATGGATTAAGTGATTTTCAAGCTTTCTCCCGTCCTGAGGATATTGCGCTAGTGAGTAAAGTCACAGGTCACCAGCTTGTAGCAAACTGGACACTCCAAGGAGCCCCATCAACCTTGTGAGTTTTTTTATTGAGATGGAACATCACTTAAAGAACACCCTGGTAATCTGAGTATATTCATGTAGCAGCTTGGTCTGCCAATCTCACTGCCACGAGGTAGATGGCTAGAATACCTCTGTGGGGACATTATGAATATTCTAGTCTTGCAAATGGCAAAGGCAGTGATTCCGTTTTGACAGAAACGCGGCAGTATGCATTTCATGGAAAGCAGATGCTGACAGAGCCATGCCTAAGCTCTGGCAGACCAGTCAATCCACACAGTCAGTGGAAACAGAAGTACTGAACACCCACGTGCCTTTGCTTGGCACAATGGGGAGTTAGAATAATTAATTAGATGGCAAAGCCTCTGAAACCAAAGAGAAAACAGCTAAATTGAGTCAATAAAATAAGTACTCATGGAAAATCAAGGGCAAGGCGAGGTGGCTGACACTTAGATGGTAAATGACTAGTGACACAGAGTTGCTAATAACAGATGAATTCTAGGACGAGCAGGAATGACATGATGGAGAAGGGGGAGCTTGAGATGGGTCTTAAAGGATCAGTAAGAGAGAAAATTCCAGCAAGAAGAATGAATGAGCATAGAGCTGTGAGATGAGAATGGTGGAAATGATCAACAGTCATGAAAGTGAGCGTCGACAGGCAGTGGGATCTCAAATGGTACAGCAAAGGGGTGGCCACACGGTTTAAGTTCTTATAAGTTAAGTAGAGGCCAGGCATGATGGCTCATGCCTGTAACCCCAGCACTTTGGGAGGCCAAGGCAGGCTCCAGCCGAGCCTGTGGAGGTAAGAGAATGCAAAGGGGAAGGGAAGGGGAAGGGGGAGAGGGGAAGGGAAGGGAAGAAGGCACAGTGCTGCGGCTGATGGCGGGGGGTGCTGTGAGCCGGCATGAGGGTTTGCATTAGTTCAAGTCTTTCAGCTTTAAAGGAACAGAGACACACCCAGGAAGTGTGAACTGGAATTTCAAGAAGAAAAAATAGATGTATAAAAACGAATCCCAGCAGTCGGAGAACTGTGCCTCTGGAAAAGCTGGTTTGGAAAACGTGCGTGCCAGCCTCCCGTAAGCGCTTCGCCCACCTCCGAGGCACACGTCTGCAGGCACTGACACACGGTCAAAGTCCGAGAGGGGCCTCCACTCATTATTGAGTTGAAAAGAACTAGTTTCCTGGAGTTGAAAGAGATTAAATTTAGTGATTATTGTATACTTTATTTGAATCTTGAATTACTATCCAAGAGAATAAATATTTAATAACCAGCTACATCATTTAAAGTGAATTTAAAAAGATAAAAAAGCAAGTTCTTGCATTCCAGAAATTGAGATTATTTTTAAAATTCCATAAGTAAGAGGGTCAAGTAAACATTTTAAACAATTATTTGTTGAATGTTTTTCATGTCTAGAACATGTCTATCAAGTTTAAACTAAGAAACTATATAGTTTTTGAATCAGCTACACCTTTGTAACAATATTCTACACAGGAAAAAATAAATTTAAAAAAATATTAAAATATATTAAAAGTAATATTTAAAAATGAAGGAAATACGTAGTTAAAGCTGAATTGGTTCTTTTAGGGTATATGTTTTAGATACACCAGGAAGTTGGAAATGCTAGCTGTCTAATTGCATAGTCCAGGAATTTAAACTCTTTCTGACATATTTGTAAGTGCTTTTATATATTCTAGAAACTTATAAGAGTACCCCTTTAAAAGGCTAGTGGTAAGAAGGGATACCAACTGTTCTCAAGGAGAGAGAAAAGGAGAAAAGGAGAACTTGGTTTTGTGGGGCACCTGCCTGCTTGTCTCTGGGGGTCTCATGTGTGCTGTTTTTCATTTGCTGCCGTAGAGTGTAACAGAGGCACTACCATTCATCTCACAAACGGATAGACTGAGGCTGAAATAAATACATCTGCCAGAGTTAAACAGATGTAGACCCTCCAGCTGTTAAACAGGTGTAGACCGTCCAGCTTAGGTGGGTGTAGACCCACCTAAGCTGGGACGCCTTAAATTTGGCAACCCTTGATAAGTCTGGTATTTCTGCATCGTAAAAGAAGAGATTATGGAGAATCACCTCTATGTCTCGGTTCCCAACCAAAACCAAGCCAGCAAAGACCTGAGTCTCCTGTGTCTTCCGTACCGGCGGACACCTCCTCCACTGGCCCGTCACCTGAGCTGGAAACCAGGCTGCGTCCCACACCTACCCCTCACCTCACCCCGCATGTCCTGCCTGGACCTTCCCAGGCTGACCTATGACCTGACATTGCTTCTTAAATGACCTACCACCTGGCTGTCCTTTCCTCCATCTCGTTCCCACACTGCAGCAGGATTCCAGCCCTCAGTCAGCTGTGTAGAAGCTATCCCACGGTCTACACTGCCCAGAGCTCCCTCCGCTCCTGGGAGGAACACCACCTGGCAGGCCCTGACTGCCTGCCCCCTCCCATCCCCGACTCTGACCACCTGCTGTGCTTGCAGCCACCCTGAACTCACCCTCTGGGTCCCTCTGTGTCTCTGCATCTCTCTGTGCTCTGTGTGTCTGTCTCAGTGTCACTCCCTGCTCCCCACTGGGTCTCTGTGAAGCCTCCCCCATCCTCTCTGGCAGGGTAACTGTCTGTGCTCAGTGTCCCATGAGATTGGGAGTGGGTTCATATTGCTCAGCGACATGCTTCCCAGAGAAACGAATAAATCAATCACACAGTATATTCACTCAGCACATTTTTATGGAGCACCTGCCCCCTTCAGAGAACAAAAAGTCAGGGCATGGAGAAGGGCTTTGCAAATGCTTCCTCCACTGTTGCTCTGCAATTTAAAGCAAGTGACTCAAAACAGCTCTTCCCTCGAAGTAGGCATTACAGCAGAATCCACATCACAGGATCACCGAGAGCGTTAATGGACTTGAGTAGAGATTTTAGAAAGCACCAGGCACACAGGAAGAGCTGTCTAAGCAGTGCTGGTATTCACTGAGCTGCTTTAGAACCAGTGCTCTAGAATTACATTCAAATGCACTTTGAATATGTTAAAAATTATTCCAAAATAAGTGATTTAACATTGACCCATGGAGGCTGTTCCAGCAATACAAGAAAAATGCCATCTCTAAAAGAAGCGGTGGTGGAGAATCATGGCCAGGCCTCGGAGCCGATGGGTCGGCCACCCTGACTTTCAGAGCTCCACTGTCTGGTCGGAGAAGCCAGCGCACGGGACGCTTCCCACCCTCCCCTCTCTCCTCTTTCGACGGAAGTGGTAATAGCAGTTGGGAGCAGAAGACACACTACCAAGTTTGGTTTTCAGTTACTTGAGACCTTAGCTCTGTTTATATTAAAATTGGGTTAACAAAACATCCAATAAGCAACCATTATACCTGACATGGAAGTGACAGAATGCAGTACCTAACGTTTCATGTGTGTGAGTTTCTGAGGAACGCTGTGGCCAGCCACCGGTTTTCTAGAATAACCAGATGCAAAAGATTAGAAGTTGTTGACACCTAGCAAACCACAAAAGGACCTAGAAAGCTGTAACACCTGAAAGACTTCGTGAGGCGTCTGCACAGGCCCAGGGGGCGCAGCCCAGGGCAGCTCGGAAGGGCAGGGGTGACGGTGCCACGCCTCCGTGTGTCACCACATGTAACCCAAACAGAGTGAAAGCACGAAAAGGCCAGATTTTCTCGTTTCTAATCCAGCATGCATTTGCCTCTTCACTCGACCTAAAGTATTCTGGACTTCCTCTCCGTCGCTGGCTGCTGTTGAATTGTGAGAATTCCAAGGATAAGCCTCGGCGTGGTTTTCTGTGAGACGAGGCCACTGAGGGCTTCCCTGCCTTATAGAAATAGGAGAATCGTGTTACAGATACACTCTGGAAAATTATGGGAGGTATTTTTTGTCAACCGAGAATTATTGAGCTATGATGATCTTACAAGTGATCGTATTTATGACTTCTTTGAAGTTTCAGCTGTGTGAAAAAAGAGTGCATTATTTTTGGAATCTTAAAGTATCTTCTATCATATAGAGAGATATAAATCCAGGCGAGGATATGTGAGTACACATCACTCTGTCAGATGCTAAACTCAGCCTTTCAGAATGACGTGCAAACATGAAGGGCCGCCTTTGCACCTCCGGGGTGTGCAGTGGCCGGCAGCAGAGCCGCGGAGGTGACCAGAAAGTGCACAGCACATCTCTGAGGCACTGACGGGTCAGCTGAGGTCCTGGACAAGTCCGCAGTGCTAGGCTGAGCCCTTCCCAGTGTGGCTGGGCGACACCGCCAGTGCCCACACATTCACTCTCCTTCCAGCTCACCGCCCCATCAGCAGACAAGGTGTTCACAGAATATGAGGGCAGGAGGGGCCACACTCCCCAACCCACGTCCCAGAGCCACTCTCCAAGGCCTCCCTGTGAAATATTCTAAAGCTTTGGAGACCAAGAGGGCTCTGTTGACTTAAGCAGTATATTGAGCCACATGGAGTCGAACGCAGATAGAATGAAATAGGCCTGGTGGTTGAATTTGTTGGCACATTGCAAGTAGACACCAGGAATGGGCAGTAGGAGGGAGGATCAGATACAGAAGGGACAGAGGGCACTCGCTTGTAGCTGGGGTAAGACTGGATCCAGATGTTGCATTAACAAACAGAAAATCTTGAGCAATGAACCATGTCAAATGGCAGGAAGCACTGGAAGCTTGAGGCCAGATGGTTCCGCAGGTTGCTACACTGAATCCAAATTTGGTTTGCCAAATGTAGGGACAGGGAAGTGAAACCAATCCAGGTGAAAGCAGGAGGCTAGAAGGTATGGAAACTACATTCCACTAGGAAGTTCCCACTGTGAGAAGGGAATCACTTAGGAAATCTAAAATGTTTGAAGCTTTAGAGCAGAAAAGGAACTGCTGACCCTACTATTACATAGATAGGTAAACTGAGGCCCAGCTGGAGTCCAGGTACTCAAAGAGGTGTTAACACAGCCAAGCCTGGAACTCAGGCCCCTGGTCGTGTGGTGAGCTCTCCACATCACCACCCTGGATACGCTCAGGCTGTGTGTGAAATGTTTCCCATGTTAAACCAGACCCTGCTTGATAGGCTTACGCCAATATTGTCCTGGCAGAGACTCACATGAACTCCTCCTCACTTTTCTTTTCCATGTGCACTTGACTTTCCACGTGCACTTCCCTTCTCCAGCATCCTTGATCTACTGTTTTTTCTGCTTTTGATGATTTATTGTCCCTCTTCCGCCCTCTACCACCTTCCCATGCCCGCGAGTTCTAATGGAGCAGGAGCCACGGCAGCTGCCAGGAGATGGGAAAGGCAATGGAAGTGGGCGGGCCCGTGTGAGGGAGCCCAGCCGGCTGCAGGTTCAGGGGACACTGCCGTGGGGACAAGGGCAGTTCAGAGGACATCTGGGCAGGAGGCAGCCTGCCTCCCACGCCTCGATGGCCCAGACATGCTGCCTGAGTTAGGACTCAGACACCCACCACAGCAATCCCGGACCCCATCCTCCCAAATGTTCTCGTAGCCAGACACATTGTCCTCGAAAATCTCAGCGGCCCCAGGTGGTCATGAAGGAAGCCCACTCCTGCTGACGTCTAACTGCAGCATCCATGCTAAGGAGAATCTCCACTGCCCTGCTCTGAACCTCGCAGGGCCAACATTGCACAACCTGAGCACGAGTGAGCCATCTTGAAATGCAGAGCAGCCGTGTGTGTGAATCCACAGGGAGAAAATGAAACAGGAGCCCCACCTTACACCCTCTGGGGGAGCTTCCAGTCACCTCACTGAATAGCACAAAGCCAGGAGGGGTGAGTCATTACCCAGCGGTCAGGACTCACAGATGGTCACGGGTGGGCCTGGTTATCTGTTTTAGTGGATGTGCTGTGCGGGTGGCCTCAGTGCAGAACAGACTGTCTCAGACAAATGTACAGATGCACCAGTGAAGGAGAGGGAAGATGGGAAGAGCAGCGGTCGTTATGACCCGTGACACCGAGGCCAGGTTCTGGAGAGGCCGTCCACGCACGGCTGCGTCTCCTCGCCTGTCATCTGCACGCACACAGAGTGTATCCCCCAGAACCAGTCCGCTCAGATAGAGCTGGCCCTGCAAGGAGGTGGGCTGGCGCTGGGCTTGGACTTGCTGGGTTGTCTGGTGGTCACTCGGCATGAAGCTGTGGTGGCACGCCTCCAACACTGGCTCCGAGATGATTAACTCAGATCAGTCGAAAACGTTTCAAAAGGGAATCTCAGAAATCTGTTTATTTCATATTTGAAATGCTATGTAGACTGATTTTTTTCTTGAATTGTCTGGGTATTAAAATTATTATTCTTGTTTGCTTGTTATGTTTTTAAGGTATGATAACATTGCTCCCTAGTGTTTCAGGGCTGATAGAGACTTAGAAGTCATCTGACTGCCTCATCTTACAGATTTAAAAAGCAACATCCACATTGATGAGGGGACTCCCTGAGTCACACAGCAAAGTGGAAATGGAGTCCCTCAGTTCCCGCCCCTCCACCATGCTTGTGTCTTCCATGGCAGCTGTCCCCAACCTTTGTGGCATCAGAGGCTCATTTCATGGAAGACAGTTTTTCCATGGATTGGGGGTGGGGAAGACGGAATTCAAGTATGTCACCTTGTTTGTGCACTTTAGTTTTATTACCACATTGTAACACATAATGAAATAATTATACAGCTCACCATAATGTAGAATCAGTGGAAGTTTGTCTTTCTGCCACTAGTCGGTCCCATCTGAGGGTGATGGGTGAAGTGACAGATCATCAGGCGTTAGATTCTCATCAGGAGTGCACAGCCTAGATCCCTCGCACGCGCAGTTCACAACTGGCTCAAGCTCCTGTGAGAATCTGATGCGTCGGCTGATTGGGCAGGAGGTGGAGCTCGGGTGGCGATGCCAGTGGTGGGGAGACCCTATGAATACGATAAAGCTTGGCCTTGCCTGCCGCCACCTCCTGCTGGGCGGCCCAGCTCCTAACCACTCCCAGTCCAGAAAAACTGGTTTCCGAAGAAACAAAACACTGTTTCTCTTCCCTTTCCCTGGTACCATTGGTCTGAGTTGTTTTGGAATTATTGATAGTAGAAACAATCCGGACAATCATTCGTTTCCAAAACTTTAAGGAGTGACGTATTTGTTGGATAGCTGGATACCTGAATGAAAATAAAAAGGGCAAAAGTTTATTGTTGTTATCACTATGACACAGCAGTCCCTGTCATTCACTGAGTACCTAGTGGATGCCAGGTGTGGTACTCACCTCTTTACATATATATTTTTTCCATTTCATCCTTAAAGCAGCCATGTGAGATTAGCATTTTTCCCACTTTACAGCTGATGATGCTGGTGTGTAAGGGTGAGCATCTGTGCAAGGTCAGTCAACCAATGAGACCTGCCGAGGGCCACACAGGCTCCTCCTGGTCAACCCACACTGCGTCCTGCGCCCACGCTCCCTCCCAGCGCCCTCTCACCCCGGGTCTGACTGGACCAAGGGCTCCCTCAGGGCCTGTGGTCCTCCTGGCCTCTCTCGTCTGTCTGAGGATCTGGGCACCCTCCTCAGGGCACCGTCTCATCCCAGTCCCTGCCTGAACCTGGCACTGGCTGTCTTCCGCCCCATACCCAGCCTGTACATCCTCTCCTCCGTCCTCCTCATCCCAGTCCCTGCCTGAACCTGGCACTGGCTGTTTTCCGCCCCACCCCCAAGCCCGCACCTCCTCTCCTCCGTCCTCTTCTTTGCACCTTGCCATTACCTTTCTGGCATGCATTTTAATTGCATTACTGAGTGCTTGAAAGAACTCGAATCACTTCCTGTTTCCTGGGTGAGTGTCCAGAGTCTCACTGGTCATCCACAAGGTTGATCTGACTCCTCCTGACTCTGTACTCTCACCTTCCACCCCCTTGCCCAGCCCTGCTCCACACACTCCATGCTCCAGCCTTTGGGGTTTGCATTTGTGTTAGTTGTCTGAGCCCAGGGTGTTCTTACATGCGTTCGTGTCGTTTGCAAATCGTCTTACTTGGGATGTATTGAACTGCTTTCTTTCCCTCACAGACATCCTTTACGCACCTGTGAAAGCTCATCACCAGCCTCACCTCTTCCTGAAAGCCTTGCCAGCACCCTGAATGCCCGCCCTCTGTGTACAGGACATAGTGTCCTCTGCACTTTTTCATTGTGGGATTTATCCCATTTCATCCATTCATTCCACAAATGCCTGTTGAGTGTCTATGACGTGCCAGGTGCTTGGCACATGGTGTATACAGGAGCGTGTGGTTCTAAAATGGTATCTCTGACCTGTCTAAATCCCCCATTAGAACATAGAGCCTTGATGTGAGGATCTGTGCCACTCATCTCTGAACTCCAGCATAGCTCAGCACCCAACATAGAGGAGTCTCCCAAATAGTACACACTGGTCAGGGTCCTGACTGAGTAACGACTCACCATCCGAGATCCAACGCCAGGCTAGGTGAGGCCTGCAGGACCGCTTTGCGGAATAATCGGCAGTGAGGGAGGTCACACATCTCATTCTGCACAAAGGGAATGTCTGTCTGTGGTGGTTTTGCCTCTGTGTCTCCCCTACCCACCCCAGCTATTTGTGTGTGTGTGTGTGTGTGTGTGTGTGTGTGTGTGTGTGGTCTGTATATTATTTCTGGGAAAAAAAAAGTGTGTTTGTAATGTATCTTTGAAAATCGCTCTTTCTCAAGGAAAGATTCTGAGCTTCTGCTGTAAGGGTCTTCTCCAAGTCTGGGCCAATTTCAGCGTGATTTAGTGGTGATTATTGGTAATGCTGAAGGTATTTTCCGGAAGGCTGGCGTGCGACTAATAATGTCTAAGCCTGGGAAGTTCTGCACAACTTTGAATTACGCAGTTGCTTTCATGACAACATTGACAAGCACTATGGCTCATCTTCTTTCAGTAGGTTATCAAGTCTAAAGATATGATTTAATCTACAAAATATACCAATCCAAATATATCCAAAGCTCTTTCACGACAAAGACATTTTTATATTTTACATAAATATATATGTAAATATAATGTGATTAAAATAAATCTTGCTTTAGATGTGTATTATACATAGTGTATATTTGGTGAAATGTTTAATAAATTAAATTGTATTGTCAAGTGCATGTTATACGCATTATGCAAACCAGCCTCATGAATTTTAGTAGGATCTCTGTGTTCTCTGGAATTACAGGAATAAGGACCTAGGAGACTCAGACTAAATGTTCATGGTAACTAGACAAACGTGAGCTGTATTTATTTGCGCTATCACTTCATTAACAGATGTCAGCACACTGCGGGGAACGTGGATGCTTACGTCCCTCTGGTGTTTGTGCTGATGACATTCATGATAAGCCTTAACTACCTTGATGAAGGCTCCTATTGGTCTGACTTTAAAAGACAGTAATACAGATCTTTTTTCTCTCTCTCTTCCCTGCCTTCTCTACTTTTTTTTTTATTAGTGTATATGGTTGTCCCTTGGCGAAAAAAAGAAAAACACAAGATAAACAGCCCCAGGAACCTGCTCCCAAGCGAAAGCCATTTGCCGTGAAAGCAGACAGCTCCTCAGTGGACGAATGTGACGACACTGATGGGACTGAAGACATGGATGAGAAGGAGGAGGATGAGGGGGAAGAGTACTCCGAGGACAATGAGGAGCCAGGGGATGAGGACGAGGAGGACGACGAAGGGGACCGGGAGGAGGAGGAGGAGATCGAGGAGGAGGAGGAAGATGATGACGAAGATGGAGAGGATGTGGAGGATGAGGAAGAGGAAGAGGAGGAAGAGGAGGAGGAGGAAGAGGAGGAGGAAGAAAACGGTAATCTTTAAAATATTAGCAAAGTAGCAAGTCGTGATTCGGGTCTGCTTTCAAGGTGAATTGCCGGCTGTTACTGTGAATGATTGTCACGTAAATAAATCATTCTGCTTGGTCAATACTGAGAAAATTAACTCCTTATGTGAATTGAACACTTCTGTTAAATAATTCTTCAGATTCTCTGCTAGACTTCAGATTTTATTTCAGTCTAATTTTTATTCAGGTTGGCTGTCAGTAATTTGCTGAGCTATTTATGGTGTACCTATTTGATTAGCTTAACAAAATTTACCAAGGAAGTTAAGTTAGCAGACCTGGTCTTTAACGTTACATTTTCTTGAATGCTTTATCTGTGAGATTCAATGGTGGGCAAAACAGTGTTGTTGGAATGCTTAGCCAGTGACCTCCTCAGGGGAGCTGGAAGCCCTGCCTAATGACTGGTGCATCAACCAGCAGAGTGGGTTTTGTCTGTAGACTGTCAAGGCTTTGCTTCAGTGTTGGTCACATCATTGGGATGAAAGGAAGTACTATTGATATGAGATAATCAATCAGCCTGTCATCTGCTTCCATATGTGAGAGCTGCGTTTCTAATCGGGGGTTTCCGGCACTGGGAGACACATGAGGGGAAAGGCCACCAAGCGGGTGTTGGGGATGTCCCCGGCAATGCGTTCACAGTGAAGTGGCTTTTGTGTCCAGCGTCCTGTCACTGTCAGACGCACAATACAAGTTCAACACTAACCCTTTCATAGAAGTCATGTCTTCTGAGGAAAGAGGTGGAAGTTTTATGTTTGTTTGTGTGTGTTTTGTTTTTTGTTTTTGTTTTTTGCAAAGCCTAGATATCTTTATTGGCTTAGGATTTTCCTTAGAGAAATGCCAAAATATGTTGAAAGTGAAGGGAATTTTCTTTCTTACCCTTATCCCTTGGGCTCAAAAGTTCTTCAAGAATCTGATTTCCAGGAGAACTAATTTCTGGACACAAGGGTAGTTGTATCAGCCAGTGGGTAGAGCCTCCATTCACTGGGGAGATGTGAGTTACTTGTTGCTAATCTCATGTGCAGGCCTAAATTAGCACTATTCCTTCAGAAGTCAGAATAGTTTGTACTAGGAAACCTGAATTTTATGAAATAATCCTAGATTGTTACAGTGGCTTAAGATTCTTATGTAAACAATCCATCACTTACATGTGCATACATACACAGGCACAGATAGACATATAGATGATAGATATGTATATATATATACATAGATGCATATGCACACACAGATACATTGCATAAATTAAAATTAGTCTGCCAAGATTTTTTGTCTCGCTGTGGTAGAATGCTAGGTGACAAAGCCTATCAGAACACACACCAACAGACTTACCATCATCTCTGTTAAATTTACCAGGGACACAATGACTCCAGTGTCATCATGAGATGCTAAGAATTAAAAGAATAGATTTATGTAGTAAAATATTTGGAAAGTTCGGGAGAGTAGATCAATCTTGCAAATTATTTCTGGATACCGTATTAAGTGAGTGTCGTTTTGAGTGACCTCATTAATTGTGGAGACTGAGGAATGATTGGTAACTTGACCATGGCTTTCTAGAAAGATGGCGGCTAGTTCATGTTCTCATCCTGTTTGGAAATCAGGAGGCGTTCGTGTTTGCTGTGACAGACTAAGGTAGGAGATCTGTAAATAGATGTCATTTACACCAGGGGCCTTAACCAGATTTTAAGTTTTGCTCTCCGTTTTCTAGAATTAAAAATTCAATTTTGGTTTATGTATGGTCATATTGTAAATAATTTTTCTTTAAAAATACAAAGTGATATACTGTGAAAGGTAGCCAGAAGCCTTATTGAAATAGCGTTAGAATGTGTTTATGCAGGGTTTGTTTATTCTGACTTGAACACTTAGGACATAATTGTTTTTGAAAGCTAGGAAGCAAACTAGAATTAAAGATATTTTTGCCAGAAAAATGTAACTGAATGGGCAGTGGATGTGAGACACCACTGCCAAAGGAACAAGTGGCTGATTGTGCCTCAGGACGCGGGATTTCTAACTCTGTGGCCAGACCTGGCATGGTGACCACCACTCAGGTGCTCAGCAAACGCTGAGTCCAGAGCACGGAAGAAGGAGGCGCTGAAAGCAGACACCTGTGAGAATTCATAGTCAGTTGTGGGGTGCCTGGTTCCAGAATTCGTCTTCAGCATCTGGCTCCCCCGTCACCAGCTATGACATGGCCTTTAAAGGAATCACGTGAACTTCTCGGAAGGGTGCAGCCACAGTGAGATGCTGTGCGATTGGGCTTCCTGCTGCCAGCGTAGGCAGGTGCACCCAGTTTCCTGAGCACCCTGGCAGTAGAGGGTGAAACCTCACTCCCCTTCAGGGAGCCTCTCCTGAGAATCCTGGGTCCCAGGCAGCCACTTAGAACCAACAGCCTGCCCCTGTGGGGGACCTTCCACCCAGTTTCCAGTGCCTCAGTTTCTCTGGAAGGACACCAAAGGCTTTTTTGATTTCTAAGGCAAGCAAATGTATTTCTACTAAGAATGAATCACCTCAGAGGCCTGATTCCTGGAGACATACCCATGAAGCCTTTCTGTCAGAGAAAGATGTCTCCATCGGAGGAGCCCCACATGGGTGTTTCAAGACCCCATTTAACGGGCATCACCTGCAGGTACTCCAGCTGGCTGGAGCACCTCCAGGTCTCTTATCCCCATCAGGGTCAGAAATCTCCAAGCAGCTTCTATATCAAAGAAACAGGATAGCTCTGTTGATAGAGCAGTCATGTTACGTGATCAAACTCCTAATTATGTTTAATGTGTTAAAAGGAGGCTTTGAAAGGCGTACATCTGCCAGTCTCCTGTTTGAATATCCTCATTTGCTGAGCATGTTATGTTTTACCTTACTGTTAAATTTAGTGCCAAAACCACTATCAACGAGTGTACATGTCTGCCGTGCCGGCAGCATCTTTAATGTGCAATGTGCGGCGTAAGCACAGGAGACCCCCCACCGTGCACCCCAGAGATGCCCTTTTGTCCTCCCTCTCAGTGGCTTGGCAGAAGTCACGTGTCCCACCCTGTGTCTGACGGCTGGAGTTCTGGGCCAGCATCCGAAGGCCGCCTCTCATGCTCCTCGGGTGGCACTCACAGCGACTGCCATGTCCCTGGGCCGGCAGCAGATTCCCCTGAAGTGGATTACGCCTCTTTTCTAACACACAGAAGCGCAGACAGCGGCCTGAGGTTAAAATGAAGCCACGTGATCAGAGCTCGGAGCCCAGTGTGACTCCTGTGCCCACCTGCCTGGCACAGTGGCTGTCTGAGTGCAGAGACCAGGGCATGGGGACAGAGCTGCTAGGACGGGGTCACGCTGGCCTCAGCCTTGCGAGCAGAGAGAAAGTCTCGGGCGAGTTATCCCAGCTGGATGCCATTATTTGTTCAACCAGTCGGGTATTTTTACCTGTATTATAAACTGAAATGGGGACTTTACTGAGAGGTTTTGTTTTAGATAAAACAAATATATTCAAACTCCCAGATGATTACAATAGGGACCCACAGGTTCTAGGAGGAGCATTATTTATAATTTAAGAATTAAGTATTTATTTTAATTTCAAAGATCCTCCAGCACTGTTGCTTACCTGAACCAAAGTAGGACTAATAATGTATGTTTCCAGTGGCACATTGAATCACATTATTGGGTTTGATCTTCATGCTGAGTGTATAAGATGGGTAGGGCAGAGGCTCCTTTTCTCTCATCATACAAGTTAGAAACTGAGACTACTTAAGATTGTGGTATTTTCTGTAGGTGGTGGATAGATAATCCAACACTTTGCATGGTTTTCCTTGTTATGGAACTCATGGTGTCATGATCACCTTCTGCTTATTTGGACAACAGGGGATAATACCTCAGAAATTAATTTCAAATTAAGTTCATATTTAATTAAGCAAAGTCGTGTTTATTGTACAGTAGACCTATCATAGGCTGGTCTTTTGAAGAATTTTTTCAGAATACATCATTACAGTCTAAGTCCACACTAATCAAAAACCTCTTTGTTATCCTAAAGTTAAGAAAGTTATTGTTCAATAGTCATAGATTTTTCTACTCTCCGATCTTTTTATGTTATGATAAATATTATTTGGATTCCTGTGCTTTGAGAAATATATATTAGATGGGTATTTAGTGCCTAACAAGTCATGGTTTATGTTCATACTCTAGTCTACTAAATACCTCTAAATAAATGCACATACACACATATGGATATTCTTTATAGTAGACACCGCCTCTTCCCATAGGCAGGAATCAGCATTTCATGTGGCAGAGCCTAGCAATGTGCATTCTAGACTAAAGGAAGCTTCTGTGTGTACAGCTGTCTTTCGCACATCGGTGTTTCTTTAGATGCTCTGTTTCTGGAATACTTTGGAGAATAGATGAGGTCCTGTCTTCCCTGCTCTTTACTGAATCTCAGGGCTGCCTTGCCACTTAGTCATGAGGTTACATCAGGTGAAATGCAGATGTCTTCCTTTTCTAAAGTCTCCCTGGCTTCCTGTGTCGAGTTCTCCAGATCAATGAGCCACCGGCGTGCCTAGGCGTCCTGGGCTGCTGGTGTCTAGAAGAGGGAGCTGCTTGAGAAGGAATCTGTGGTCACGTCAGGACCTTCTCCATGCATGACCTGATGGCTGTGACTGCTCTGACAGGACATGGAGACTGCCCTGAGGCAAAGTTAGTGTGGGGACAGGGTGGGGAGTCAAACGGGAGCTACTTTTGTTGGAGGAGTGCCGTGACTCTTCTGTCAGCTGTGGAGTCACCATAGTGGCCAGCAATCCGTGCCTGTTCAATTCTAATTTCAGGCTTTGTCCTCTTCGTGAATCCGTCCTGTGCATAGGACAGTTTTCTAACAGGGTGTTTCCACTCCCCACCCTCTTTATTTAAAGGGAATTCCAGGCAAAACTCATGCTGTATAAAATCCTTCTCACAGAAACATTTCTTTTTTCATGGTAAAGTGCCCAGGGTGTGTTTTCTTTCAAACAGGTTGAGGTGCTAGGCCCCAAGTTGCTAGCACAGTCTGAGGATTTGTGGAACACGGGCTTGCGTGTTCGTAGGAGGATGGCGTGGAGGGTTGGGGCATCTGTAGCGTGTCCTCTGAACTCCCCCGCGTCCCTGCAGGATACCGTTCTCCATATTGATTAGCCAATTATCCTCTCCCGTCTTTCTCAGGGAAATGTCCCTGACAAGGAAAGCAAGTGGAAACACAGACAGACTGTGAAAAGCAGAATTAACCAACCAGTTTTCGCTGCAGTCAGCAGAAAAAGCAGTGAGTTCTGAGACCAACATAGAAACAGAGATGATATGTTTAGTATGCAAGGCTTCAACCAGAAGAGGACTGTGGGCGTGGTGGGGAGAAAGAATGTGATGATTTGCGATCATCTTGAAAGCTCGCCTTTCGCTGCACCCACGGAGGCACCTCTTAGGACAGGGCTCGTGCAGCTATGTTGAAGTCCTTGGTACTGGGTCTTTGGAAAGAGTAATCACAGAATTAGATGTTTTTAGGTGTCAATATATGATAAAGAATAAAAATAAACTCTCTTCATGCAAACCAATTGTGCAAAATTATAGAAATATAATTGTATCTTCTATTTCATAAACCTTCAGGTACTTTGATACAAAGCAAAAAAAAGTGTTATGTCATGTACATTTAAGAAGCAGCAAGAGGCCGGGTGGAGTGGCTCATGCCTGTGATTTCAGCACTTTGGGAGGCCAAGGTAGGCAGATCACCTAAGGTCAGGAGTTCAAAACCAGCTTGGCTAACATGGCGAAACCCCGTCTCTACTAAAAACATAAAAATTAGCCAGACGTGGTGGTGCATGCCTGTAGTCACAGCTACTCGGGAGGCTGCGGTGGCAGAATTCTTGAACCTGGGAAGCAGAGGCTGCAGTGAGCCGAGATCGCACCATTACACTCCGGCCTGGGCAACAAGAGTGAAACTCCATCTCGGGAAAAAAAAAAAAAAAAAAGATGCAGGTAGATGCATAAAGTCCTGGGGAAACTCCTTTTAACATAATAATGAAAGCAGAAAATGTGAGACCATGAGGTCTAATATGTTTTTATTCAATTTGTTTTTAAGGTCCACTCTAAGATAAAACAGCTTATGTGGTATGCCTTGTGAATTGAGGTTTCATTTCAAGTTCTACTTTATCCAAGTGTAGATGAAGCTGAGGAATCAGCTGTGTTTCCAGATCTGGCTGTGCTACATGCCCTAAGCAAGTCACCTGGTCTCACGGGACTTCAGTTTCACTTAAGATTAGGCTCATACTTCATGCCCTTCCTTCACTTTGCTATCTTGTTTTGAAACTTAAAGAAGTTGCAGAAATAAAAACGCTTGACAGATGTGAAGCAGTTCAGAACCATACCATCACAATTGTGAATAAGGACAATCTCAGCATGATATTCCTCTCCCACCTGTTTATTCAAGCTCTTCTGTAACCCTGACCCTAACGTCATGACCCCCTCCCCACATGCAGCAAGTAGATCATGTATATTAAGGCTGCAAGAGTTTAAAAGATTCAGATTATCATGACAGCTCATTTCAAAACACAGTGTGTTTTTTTTTTTTCTCTGTGCCCAGAAGGGCACTGGGTTGCATCCAGACATAAAAACTAAAGAGAGTCTCCATTTTCCAGAAGAAATGCACAATACAGTATAGAAGAGGTGTGTATGTAAAAAATACAAACTATGGTGTTTTACAGGGAGCAGAATTAGAAGTCACAAACTCAGGTGGAGGCTTTAAGGATTTGATTTGAAAATAAGAACATGCATTTTTGAATATTGAGACTCACTAAACTTTAAATTAGATTACTAAGAAAAATGGTTGTGTTGTCTCTGCAAGCTCTGTAGAAGCAGATCAGAGTCTTCCCTCTGATGTGGATGAAACATGGTAGACTAGAGACAAAGAAAAGGAACCCAGCTGTCCTCTCAAGCTCCCTCCCCACCCAGCACATTTATGTGAGCAGCCACATGTGTTTCACACCCATTCTGGAAAACAGAAGAACCAGAAATTTCACAAAGTCTTATGTCTACTCCCTGAGTTCCCAGCACTGAGAGTAAAAGCAATCACTCTGGGTACAAGGAGTGCTCACTGTGGTCCAGCTGATCCAGAAAGTCTTTGAGCAGTGTGTGTGTGTGTGTGTGTGTGTGTGCGCATGCACGCACATGTGTGTGCCCACATGTGTGTGTGTTTGAGCATGAGAGAGAGACAACATGAAAAAGATAGACAGAGACAGTGGTGTAATTAGTTCATGTGTTTCAGTCTATATCTGAGTAGCTGTTGACTCCAAACAGCTCATTCTCTGGGTGGAAGAACATGACTTAGTTTTTCATCCCTTAATTTAGGTAAGCCAAATATGTAAAATATCATCAACTAAAAAGACCCTCAAAACTTTATAAGTAAATGAAATTTCATTCACTTACCTTGTAGCCCATAGAACGGATAGCAGCGAACGTCACTGTGTCACACAAGAACATGGAAACGCTGTCCCACACGTTTTCTATAACTCTGCTCGTGGGCAGTTATAGAAAACATATGTCATATGAATACATATACATAAATGACATAGATGAGGTTGAATATATGTGTTATAAAAATCAAAATTAGAGCCCAGCTCCATCTGAACTTCCAGCCTGCATCTGTGCTGGCCAACACAGCAAACCCTAGACCAATGAGTTTGTTTAAATGTAGGTAAGTTAAATTCATTCCAACCAAATAATGTTAGAAATTCACTTCCTTGGCCACACCAGTCGCATGTGGGTTGCCCAGTGTGGCTGGCAGTACTGTGCTAGGCGGTGTCCACACACAGCTTCCTGTCACCTCCTACAGCACAACTGGTTGCCGCTGAGTTCAGTGCATCTCTTCTCCTGGTGCTCCAGAAGCCCCCTCTAAACATGCACACGCGTGTAGCTACTGAGCTACATGCATCACAGTCTCGTTTGATCCGCTCCAGTCTTTCAATGAGGTAAATCACTTTAAAAAAAACTTCCCTCGCATGTTAAGCCACTTGGGTTCCTCTTTCTTTGAATCCAAAACTGTTCAGTCTTCTGAAGAACTCAGAAAAAGAATTTTTGTTCACTGTTTAAAGTGAAGCCATATTAACAACTTAAAGTCCAGACATCCTTATCCCTCAGTCTTTTTCTGGCCTAAGTTGTGTTTTCTTCAGCCTAAGTGGCATTTCTTCCATATTGGGGCTGGAATCTGTGCTGCCTGAACTTCCTCTAAGTAGAAGCAGAGGCCCAGGGCATCTCTCTCGCCTGGAGCCCGGGGGTAATCTCTGAGGCTCTGAGCTCTCGCCTGGGTTCTCTGCAGAAGGACCCTGTCTGCCCAGTGGGGGCCATGGAAACTGCCTGGTTCATCAGACTAACATGAGTTGGATTCCCAGATGTATGTCCTAGCCATGTGATGTTGAACGACACTAGGAAAGCTCTTCAGATCCGTGCCTTCATCCGCAAGGTGATGAGAACGGTGTGAGGCCTGCAGAGTGTGTCAGTCAGAGGTCCTGCATGGGCCTCCAGGGAGTGTCCCAGGCACGCTGACGCAGCTTGCATGGCTTCTGCTTGCTGGCGCCTTTGTTCCCCTCTAGACTGTGCGTGTGATTGGCCCAGGCTTCCCTGACAGCTGCAGAAGGCATCCGGAGTTACGTCTGGATGTCGTGTTGGTGTGCCCCAGCCTCGATCTCGAGGCCCTCCACCGCCCTTCCAGCACACTCCACCAGCACATGGCTCCACAGCTCCTGGAGCTCCAGGCATGCAACCCCGGGCCCTGGCACCCTCTGTTCCTCCCCCAGAACACTCTCCCCGACACCGCTCACTCTCCCGCCTCTTCAGGTCTCTGCTCGAGTGGCACCTTCTCAATGAGGACTTTCCTGACCCCCCAGCCCACGTCCCGTCCATTGCCTTTTGATTCTGCTTCATTTGTCGTGGAACACACGTCACTACCTGGCATCATAGTATTTATTTACTGTCCATTTTTATCTCTTTCACCAACTGCAGTGGAACTCTCATGACTACAAGGATGTTCTCTTTGGTTCATTGTTCATCTCTAAGTATGACAATAAATAGCTGTTAAATGAATGAATATTATTCTGTTAGTGCCCTCCTTCTCCCCCCACTGCCATGCCCAGCAGAGCTTGCTCGTGCAAAGTTGTGATAATTATGTTTCTCTTTGACCTGGTAAAAGGGTTGTGCTATGTTGCCCTCTCCAAATGCTTTGCAGTTTTCAGTTTGATGAAAGTATCTAAGCATCTCAATATCTCACTCAGGTAAATACAGGGCTGGTGGAAATTCATGCATGCCTCCTGTCTTTGATAGGCATTTTCCTCTGTGCCTCAGTTTCCTGTGTAAGATCATTCTTCTGAGACACGTTGTTGCAGCTCAGTCAGCAGTGAGGGATCTTCCACAACCTGAGCCAGCACTTCTGTAAGGCCGCTATTACCTTACACTGTCAGTGGCTGTGGGAGTGTGAGCGGTGTCTGGCCTGCGTGCTTCCTCTCAGTCGTAAAGAAGGCTTTCAGCCAGCGACAGGAACCAAGGTTGCTTTAGGAGTATGCGACTTAGTGGGGCATCCTCTCATGCGATCATATGTGTGAAGGGCAGACAAGCGCCTTCCCGGGTTCCCAAGCCCTGCACTGGGTGCGTGGATAGGAGTGGGGCGATGAACACTCCTTTCCCGGAGCTGAGGAAGGCATTGGTCCCGGCTACACAGAGGAGATGGATTTACAGTGACAGAAAGTAAAAGACAGCGGCTGATGCAAAGGCACAGGGAAACAGACTCCCGTCCAGAGACTCCCTTCTATTGGTGGAGAAGTAGGCCGAGCTGCTCAACGCACAGACATTTATGGTAACAAGACTGAGGCCCAGAAATACCCATAGAGAGAACAACACACGCAGAATGAGCTGGGAGTGTATTTTGGGTAATTGCATGCAATGCACCAAAACCATCTCCCCAGTAATTAGCGCCAAGAAGAACAAAGAAGTAAGCACACAGACACTGCAAGGCCCAGCAGACGTGGGCATCGCGGCGCACGGGGTTCTGTGAGTTATTCTAAGTGCGTGCTAGGCATCCTCTCCGGCCCAGCGCCAGCCTCTCCAGGTGTGCCTGCTCCTCCTTCCACCACAGCAGGTGAGGAGCAGAGGGAAGGCCCAATCTGGGAGGGGAGAGTTCCCCTGGGCTGGCCCCGCCTTTCTCCTCTCTAAGGGATGAGTGGTGAAATTCCGTCTCAGCAGGACCCAAGGACATGACGCACCATTTTCCCACATGCAGGGTACGTGCAGACAGAACCACGGACCTGCGCCATCTCCAAAAGTCAGAAAAAAGTGGCAAAGGGCAGCACACAAACCCAGGTCCTCTCAGCCACTCTGGCCAGTGCATGCAGTGCAGGAAGATGGTTACCAAGGTGCACTATTTCTACTTTCTTTGTTTAAAAAAACAAAGTCGCAGGGCATGATACTTATGACCTGTGTGAGAAACTCATCGGTACTCCAAAGCCTTGCAACTCGAGTTCACCTACATAACATACCTGCACATGCACCCCAAAACTGGAAGTTTAAAGACATGCCAATCAATTCTAAATCCTTCTGTAGGCAATAAGGAGATCATATGCCAGACGGCATTCATTTTAAACGATTCTTAAGAGCCGCTTGAGTATTTTATCAGTATCTGAAAGCAAAATTCAGATGCCTCCTCACCTGTCATGGCTCCCAGCAGCCCAGTGCGGTGCCTTCCCCGTGCCCGGCAGCCCTGACGCTTCTGCTCGCAGGACCTGGGAGAGGCGTGTGTGCCATCAGGAGGATCTGATGTGGGTACATCACCAGCACTTGAAGCTTCGTGGTTGTAGAGGGGTGGCTAGGGTAGGAAAACACCCTGTGGTTCAGAAGAGAAAGAAGAAAGGAGATCAAGGTAGAATTAGATTGTGTCTGCATCTACGGAGCACAAGAGGCAAACGAGTTGTCAGGGAAGAGAGGGTCCCCTAGGGACCACAGGGGTGCTTTGAGAGGCAGGGGTGCTCTGCTCTGAGCTAACGCGCCTCCCTTGCCGTTCAGTGAAAGAATCAGGGGTGCCCAGAAGTAGGCTCTTCCAATGGGAGGCAGTTATTTAGGAAGCGATCTGGAATGTGTCACGCAGCACTTAGTGCAGAAATCCATCCCTGCGCTCCGTCCCCAGCTGTAGATCTGTGTCCTCCTGAGCCCTTACTCACATGAGGGGTCTGAGGAAGGGTGTTTCTTGAGTGGGGCTGCCTTCAAGCTGGCTTCCTTGTCTCTGCAGCAGAGAAAGCGTGCAGGACATGAGGCTGAGATCTGTCCTTCCGACTCGAAGCAGATAAATGCCTGCTGAACAGGATCTTCCTATGTCTCAGAAAATGATCTCTGAGATAACTCTGCTTTGTGACCCTCTGAACATGCACAGGTCTGAAAAGGTAGGGGAAAGTCTGGAGATGTAGGAAAACCAGGGTGACAATTCTAGACTCATCCCTGTGGAGGGCGCATGAACGGCAAGCAGGTACTTCCACTCCCTGCACCTAATTTCTTCATGTATTAAATCTACAATGCATGATCTCGATAATTCTGTCTAGCACTAAAATTCAAGGAAAATGGCAATGGCTGGCCCTGGAGAAAATGCCCATGCTAATCCATACTCAAGATTAACAACAGTAGTGAGAGCGAGCTTCTGCTGGGATCATGTTAACCTCTGTTGACTCAGAAATCACTGAACTGTGTATATGGACAGACCGTTCTGAAAATTTCTCATGATACTGGAAATAAGACAAACAGCAGCGCTGCTGAGTGAGAGGTGGTAGGAAAGCGTAATGCTGAAGTCCAGAGCGGAGCCAGGGACGGCGTCGCCTGGCGGGTGAGACATGCCTCCCACTCCCAGTGCCACTTCACCCTCCGAGTTCCCCTTCCCCTGGGTTGAACTGCAGGGCTCTGAGTTAGAAGGAGCCTCGGGGGTCTTCTGGTGAAGCGCCTCACTGGTAGTCGAGGGCAAGGGAGATAGAGGAAGGTACGGGGATCTCATGCTGGCAGTAAGAATAGATGTTCCTGGAGCCAGGCCACCTACTGTGCTGCAGCAGCTGAGGCTCAGAGACTGGCACCACGCCTAGGAGAGCTGCCCGGCTGAAGGGCACCTGGGCTGGGAAGGTGACTTCTCCCCTCATGAAAGGAAAGAGACCGCAGTGTAGCAACACGTGTCTGAGGCATTTGAAGCAAGAGGGGAAATGAACTCACACTGCTCCGCCTGGTCCTGGCAAGAGGAGGGAGCGGGTGCCACCTAAACACAGGGTCACGCCCATGGAAGAGTCACGGGGTCCGGCCTGTCCTGTGCCCCCCACTTCCTCCCTGCGCATCCTGGTCCCAGCCCCCAACTCTCTCCTGCCCTCCTACCCACGCACATCCCTCGGGCTTCCTGGGCACCTGGAGTGGCAAACCCCATGCCTTCTTGAATATCAGTCCAGAGCCCTGGATTTTCCTAATTTTCTGATCTCCCTTCCACCTCAGAATGGAGCTAAACCCCACTAATCAGGAGCCTGGCAGCGGCAGTCTGGCTAAGCTGGCAGTTCCAGCACAGCTCTGCGTGGTTGGCGACACAACCAAGCCTTCAGCCCATAAATCAATGCAGAGTATGGAGTAAGGAGAAAACACTCAGAAGATCAATGCAGAAATAGCAACAAAAGCATCCCGGATGGCAAGGGGGAAGGGAGCTGCGTTACTCTCTACTATCGAAGCGCTGCGTGCCTGGCTAACTAGTGTAGAGCGCGCCTCCTGGGAGGCCTGGGTGAGAATTGTGCGGGCCTGCTTGCTCTGGGGGTGAAGGCAGCGTTGCATACGTTCAGGGCTGAGCTGTACCCAGAACTCTGGGAGGCTGTATAACAGTGAGTAGTAGGTAAACTGTCAACCTCTGTGGCTCCGTACTGTCACCTTGCAGAGGGAGCAGTAGGTACCCCAGTGCCTCTCTCACAGGGTCATCAGGGGAACCAGGCAAAAGTGAGTCAGACTATCCTGCACTCACTAATTTCATCCCCTCTGCACAGAAGGATGTGGTCTATGGAACACGTATGCCCAAGTGCAGAGGCTCACACCTGTCATTCTAGCACTTTGGGAGGCCAAGGCAGGCAGATCACTTCAAGACCAGCCTAGGCAACATAGTGAGACTCTGTCTCTACAAAAAAATACAATATTTAGCCAGGCGTAGTGACGTATGATTGTAGTACCAGCTATTCAAAAGCGAGGCGGGAGGATGACTTGAGCCCGGGAGGCTGAGGCTGCAGTGAGCTGTGATCATGCCACTGGACTCCAGCCTGGGCAACGGGGCCAGACCTGTCTCCAACAAACAGAAAGAAATATATAGGTGGTTTATGTGGCCTTTTTTCCTTATCATTGCAGTAGCTATTAAAACACCATCAAGTTTTCATTAGAATGAATACATTGTCATATTTCTGTATGTACAAGTCAAAATATATTTTGATATTGATTTATTTATGTAACAAAACACCACCTCTGTAATGCCATAGAAAGCAATGGTCCTTCATTATTCGAAACTCACTGGAATACACTGGCAGCCCCGTCTCCTCCGCCCTGGGGAAGTGTAGGGTGATGTTCACTTGAGAGCACAGTCCCCGCCTGCGCTTTTTCTTCTGTGCTTTCTCTTCAGTTGTACATTTGCTTGCCTGGGGCCTGTGTCGGTGACCAGAAACAACAGTAACTCAGTCAGCACTAGATGTCGAAGGACTCAATCGTCGTGTGTCTTCAGGACAGACTTGTATATGAAGTTGTAATCCACAGTGTTCTAACTCTCCCAGACTCTAGCCAGGAGGGTGGAGGATAAACATCCCACAGCAACCACATTTCTTTTGTCTGAGAAGATGTTTTTGTTTTCTAATTGTAACTATGGAGCATAAATTGTCTATAACAATCTGACTTGAAGGAGATAAAATTCAGCCCTGAAACGTTTCATAAAGCCCACTCACGGGGGAGTTGAAATCTCATGGAATGCAACACAAGTCAGGTTTGTAGAATGATTGGCTGAAGGGAAGGACAGAGGGCCCGTGAGATCAGCCACTGAATGGGCTTTGTTTCCTGGGCTCAGTTTTCTGCCCTGGAGTGGTTGGTCCAGCTCTTCTCTAATTTCCATGCCAGTGCGGTAACTCTGAGTCTCCCCTGTGGGCAGCCCCGGGCTGGCCCCCACTGACAGGAGGCGCCTGCTCAGAGTCTGTTGCTGTGCGGCTTTGCTGAATAGCAGATTTAAAATAGAAAACCACAAAAAAGGGAGCTGAGAATGCGTTGTTCTTCTCTTTAACCCTCCATCTAAATATGTGCCTTTATTTCTAACATAAACTTGCCCTTTAAAATAATTTCTTGATAAATTGCTCTTTTATCGCACAGACATCCTCCCTATTTGATAGAACAGTAGTCGCTACATAGAAACTAGTAAAATGGAGGCCGGGCACTGTGGCTCACGCCTGTAATCACAGCACTTTGGGAGGCTGAGGCAGGAAGATCACTTGAGGTCAGGAGTTCAAGCCCAGCCTGGCCAAGATGGCAAACTCTTGTCTCTACATGGTGGTGCTTGCCTGTAATCCCAGCTACTTGGCAGCTGAAGCCTGAGAATTGCTTGACCCCTGGAGGCAGAGGTTAAAGTGAGCTGAGATGGCACCACTACGCTCCAGCCTGGGTGATGGAGCAAGACTCCAGAGTGAGACTCCATTTCAAAAAAATAATAATAATAACTAGTAAAACGGACTCCTGAATTTTGAGGTTGGGATGTTCATTTTGTGGATTGTTCATATCATGTTTGCAACCCCAGACTGGCACAGAAAATTCTGACCTAGTTCCCAAAGCCCATCCCATCATGTGACTAATTTCATTATTGGCCTCAGAAAAGCATACCTGGAAGGGAGTGTGTAGAACCGGGGAGGGAATCCCAAAAGCTCACTGTGAACCTGTTGAATTCCAGATGAGGCTAATGATGCCCAGCAGAGATTCAGAGCCTGCTTGTTGATGGACTGACTGGCTGTTCCCCTCCATGAGCCCACGTAATTAGGAGTTAACTTTATTTCACATATGTTTTGAAAGCATTAAATACCAGTAGCAGGAGAAATTCCATTCACCTGCCAGGCTTTGGGGCCACTCACACCGTCTTCACCAGCTGCCCCCACATTTGCTGCTGCCAGGAGAGACTCACTTGACATCGAGCATAAGGAACCTTGAAGAAGGGTGGACGCGCACGGCATGCTGTGTGTTCAGATGCCAGCACACTTTCCGCTGCCTGTGTTCAGGCTTCCTTTACCAACGGGCTGCTTTCCCCAGGAGTTGGCTCTGGGTCCAATGATCAGACAGTGAACTGGGGTCTTTAGGAGGCATATCCTGTGCCATGGTTCTGTAGGAGACGTAAAGAAAGATCAGGAGGTTTTGCTGTCCCCACTGAGCTGATTAAGGCTTGGAGACTTGAGTCACCAGGATCACACAATTAGAACGCAGCCAAGTCATGATGGGCGCCAGGCTGCAGAGCTCCTAACTCCTCATCAGTCTGGTCTGAGGACACACTGTGCCCTCACTGTGCTACATGCTTAGAGTATAAAGCCGGAGATGCATTGCAGGTGGCCACATTCTGCTGGTCTCCAGACAGTGCAGGGAATTTCTGCTTGGCTGTTCGCAGCTTCGCCCATCAGCTCAGCTGTGATCCTGTGTGAAGCTTGTCCATTTTTGTTTTAATTTCGTTCAGGGAAGGTAACTTATAAATTGAGTGGAGAAACAGATAAATGCCCGATTATCAGAAAGGCAAGATGTTCTCCTTAACTCTGTGCTGCAGAAGGGAGAATGCAGAGGGGAACGCATTGAACATGATCCTGAGATTTGGAATGTGGAGAATTACCAGTTTTGTACATAGCACATCTGCAGGAAGGTGAAGAAGTTCTCAAGACGTGAACCAGTGTCCTGTTCCACCTGCAGGCTTTTGTGGCTTTAGAAGCAGCAACAAGGATTAGACAGGCTTCTTCTTTTCTTGTTTGCCTGTTCAAGGTCTTGCTTCTTTTTCAAATTCTTCAGGACCACATGATGAGTTCCATAAAATAAATTCAGGAGGGCATCATGAAAATAATGTCTTGCTTGAATGTGGTTTCTTCTTTGACTCAGCTTTCAAAATGCTTCCACATGTTGCCTGTGCTGTTTTGTTTTTAAGTCATAACTTATTCATCTCATGGTTGGGTCTTCATAGACATAGTGATTCTGGATGTTAAAACTCACCAGGGTTATTGTGCAGAAGTAACAGAGCTTGGTTATTCTGAGGAAACTTCTCTAATTACAGCCCATGAGTATAACAAAGTGCATAAATTGAGAGGAGAATATAACTTTTATATTTCCAAATATTCATTAAAACAGGATTGACTTCAATTCCTAAAGCTCAAACACTAGGCAATGACAAGGTGTACGTTGGAGATTAATACTTCCACAGTGTTTCTGATTGAATTCACTAGTTTTATTTTCTTTCTTTGCACTGCTCTTGGGGAATACTTTTATCCTCATAATAAAGAAGATGATTTATAGGAATTATCGAGAAGAAGGGCAATATTTGTTTGACACAATTAGTGATGCTCTGTGTCTAATAAAAGGTAAATTTGATTTGCTGAAGTTTAGAAAGGTGTGTCAGATCTTAAATATTTGTTACTTCAGTGTGAGATAACCAGGATATTATTTTCTGTTATTGATATATTGAACTCCAAGTCTTTTTTCACTGACAAAAGGCTTTTCTGCATAAAACCCATAGAGAAAACACCAGAGGCCCCACATCTCAGCTTTTAGTGTGCTGATATTTTATAGTAAATATACCTCATTTCTTTAAATCATTGATAAACGTTAAACATTCTTCTTAGTCTGGATTTTAAATAATAAAAACAAAGAATAGATGGGAAAATGGCATACAGTTGACCAAACTGAATCTAATGATGCAGACACATTTAGGAACCCTTTTGTTATTACTTATATTGTGCAACGTACATGAAAGCAGTGACAGCATGGCAGCGAGAGGTGCAAATCCCAAATGCTCTTTGAGTGTGAAACAGAATATATTTGAGATACAACGTGGGGGTTTTAATGTAATTTTTAACACAGTCTTTTTAAAAGAGTTTTTCTAAATCCTTTTTTGAGATTCAGCATGACACTTCCTCACACATTCTATCCACTCACCAAGCTTTTCCTGAGGCTGTGAGACGCGCAAACGGGCCAGGCCTGCCTGTCCAGTGAAATACTGTGCAGGACTGTGCCAACTCACCTCAACCCCGCCTTTCATAGGCCTGTGGACGCTACAGGCTTTCTCTCTCACTTTCAAACCTGTGGAGACACAGACAGAGGAATCAGATTTACTTTCAAAACTTTTACTGTGGAGTTTCTGTCGCTTCACTGTGTATCATGATAAATTGTCTCGAAGGTATTGGATTCCAAAGAACTCTTATTTCAGCCCCAACACAGGCCTACGATTCTGAGCTCCCAAAGCAGGTGGCGCCCCTGCCTGAGTCCTCAGGAACCTGAGGCTGGCCGCTGTGTTGCCTGCACGCCACTGTGAAAATAGGCCATTTAAAAGCAATTGCTGCGAACATCTGCTTCAGAGTTGGTAACAAGTAAAGTTCACGCACTCTGAGAAAGCCTGGTAACGTGAGGAGTGCAGTTAGTACGCATCTGGCGAGGCTGTAGGTAAAGCCAATGGAGGAAATCAGTCATTCTGAAAATGCATGAAAAGTACAGAATTAATATTTTAAAGTCATATTTACCACATTGACTTGTTTGTCTTAAGATCAACTAAAGAAATAATTAATAATTCACCACAGATATTTTAAATGGCCTTCTGTTTTTTAGCAACAACCGTGTTCTTTATGTCACCTTTGTCAACCCAACTGCAGATGGGACTTAACGGTTCTGTGACGTGATAGACAGAGTGTGACTTGCAGTTAACATGCTATCCATGCTGTTGCAACTAAACTTCCAGTTCTAGCCACTGTTTCCTTTTCTTTTCTTTTTTGTCTTTTTTATTTTCTTTGCAGAAGACCATCAAATGAATTGTCACAATACTCGAATAATGCAAGACACAGAAAAGGACGATAACAATAACGACGAATATGACAATTACGATGAACTGGTGGCCAAGTCGTTGCTGAACCTCGGCAAGATCGCCGAGGACGCAGCCTACCGGGCCAGGACTGAGTCGGAAATGAACAGCAATACCTCCAACAGTCTGGAAGACGATAGTGACAAAAACGAAAACCTGGGTCGGAAAAGCGAGTTGAGTTTAGACTTAGACAGTGACGTTGTTAGAGAAACAGTGGACTCCCTTAAATTATTAGCCCAAGGACACGGTGTCGTGCTCTCAGAAAACATGAATGACAGAAGTTACGCAGACAGCATGTCGCAGCAGGATAGCAGAAATATGAATTACGTCATGCTGGGGAAGCCCATGAACAATGGACTTATGGAGAAGATGGTGGAGGAAAGCGACGAGGAGGTGTGTCTGAGCAGCCTGGAGTGTCTGAGGAATCAGTGCTTCGACCTGGCCAGGAAGCTCAGCGAGACCAGCCCGCAGGACAGGAATCCGCCGCAGGGCATGGGCATCCGGCAGCACGCGCGGCAGGAAGAGGACTTCCCGGGGAGGACGCCGGACAGGAACTACTCGGACATGCTGAACCTCATGCGGCTGGAGGAGCAGCTGAGCCCCCGGTCCAGAGTGTTCTCCAGCTGCGCCAAGGAGGACGCGTGCCACGAGCGGGACGACGACACCACCTCCGTGAACTCGGACAGGTCTGAAGAGGTGTTTGACATGACCAAGGGCAACCTGACCCTGCTGGAGAAAGCCATTGCTTTGGAGACAGAAAGAGCAAAGGCCATGAGGGAGAAGATGGCATTGGAAGCCGGGAGGAGGGACAATATGAGATCCTATGAGGACCCGTCTCCGAGACAACTTCCCGGGGAGGACAGAAAGCCTAAATCCAGTGACAGCCATGTCAAAAAGCCATACTATGGTAAAGGTAATATTTCTACCTAACGTAAGTTGCCTCATGAAAGCATGAGCTAGGGTGGTAGCCTGCAGTTAAAGTGTGACTCACGCTCAATTATGTCTCTGCTGCACATTCTTAGAGTTGATTCCAGAAGGATATTCTGTGATTATGTTTCTGAAGAGCAAATAAAATACTTGTCTGAGAAATACATAAAGCAGCTCAATGTCCTATTATTAGAGCAGATGAATAATAGGCTATTTCAGTGGGAAATGCATTCCTTGGGAAGACAGGGTTAAAGCACAGACACATCACGTGATAGAAAATATTAGGGTAAGCTTGTGCTGTTATAAATGAACCACAGTCTATGTTGAGTGGCAAGGGTTTATGTAACAATTAGTCAATCCGAGATAAAGCACATATTTTATAAATTGGATTGGGTAGGTGGCATCATGATTTATAAAATTATCATCAAATGACAGTTATTGATGAAACTGCCCTCGTAGAAAACACCCCTGATAGAAATTGACCAGTAACCGAATGACCGATAACATAAGATAAGGGTAGTGACTGCACATTAATTATCTTCAGATAGTAAGGTAATGGAAACCATTTACTATGCAAGGCATGGTATGGCCTCAGCTAAGATCAATAGCAATTTCTTTAAGATATTCATTCCCCCTCACTGATTCCATTCCACTGTGGAAACAGTTAAGGCGCTTTTCTCAAATATTAATTTATTATAAAACACTCAAAAACTGTCCCATATGATAGTTTTAGCTGAGTTTTCTCTTATGAAGTATGTGGGCACATGTTTGCATATGTCGATGTATTTAGCTATCTTTACATATATATACGTATACTATATGTATGTAAATAGATCATGTATATATGTATCTCCAACCTGAATGATGGTTTTCATGTTTGTAAGGGGTGGTGTCCACTTTCCATATGAGGCAGTACTAATAACCTCATGCAGAACCTCAGCTTTGTGGATATCTCCATCACAATATTCTTTTACAACTCAGTGAGAAGCAATTTAAAAAATAAATTTGGCAGTTCATTAAATCCTTCTATGTTAGTTCCCAAAAGATCCTTTTCTGTTTTTTATTCTATTTTATTCATGATGAATCCTGAGTTCCCTCATGGTGAACCCAGTAGTGAGGTTCAGGAATTTACTTGAAAATCAGTTGCTATATAAACTTCAAACAATCAGAAAAACTGCATTTTGTTCCCGCTGTGGCATGGGCATGTATTCTTCTCTCAATGTGTGCACCTACCTTCTGGGGCAAGCTGGGCATCACCACAGCCAAACGCAAACTGTAGAGGTACCTTAACCAGAGGCTCTGGGGCTCTCGGCAGGTGCCCGGGCACAGGCAGCATTTCAGTCACAAGGTGAAGACTTTCCCCTTGCAGTGTTGTTATGTAGTGAAGGGGTTATCTTTTTAAAGGAAAGAGAATTCATAGACTGTAGCTCAGTAGAGCTTCAGGCCTGGTTTGGGCATTTTAAAGACTATGATACATAGCATATATGTTTAAAATTACAGTGCTACCGTTGTTAACAAGATGGGCTAAAATTATCTATTAGAAAATTTTAGTTGAAGTTTTGAGAATCATCCAGGAATGTAACATTTTTATTTTGGGGGAAGAAATAGTGTCTTCTTCTCACATGATTGCTCCATTGGACAAATGTATTTTAGGCTTATGTTTCAGAATCCCGGATGATAGATTTTAGGATGGAGTTCTGGCATCAAGCAAGGTAGGGATATGCTGTGTAAAGGAGAAGGCTGATTTAGCTTTGCAAATTCTCTGTTGCAGTGGCTTCTTTGGTTTCTTGGTCCCTTTAAACTCAGTGGCTTTATGCAAATTTTAACTCGTTTTGTTTTGTTCTCATTTTGTTTTGTTTTGTTTGCAAGAAAATGAAATTAAAACTGCTTGCTTCCCCTGTATAAATGGTGTCGGGTGGGAATGAACAGTAAGAACTGAGACGTGCTTTTTCCCTGAAATGAGGAGAGGTTGCAGATTTTGACTTTCCTGTAAGCGGAAGGCATTGACTTCCATCTCTCCCAGCTGTCCCAGGTCTTCTCCCTCTGACCAAAGCTCATTTCCGTGTCTATCAGTGTTTTCCACATTATTCCAAATGTCCTTCGAAGATGTCTGTAGTTACATTCAGAACAAAATACATACAGCCAAGCAATGCCAACAAAGTGGAGCAAAGAGGCTCCCTTAAAAACACTGTGATACTATCTCACCAACACAGTCAACAGAGGATCCCTGCCTCCACTAGCGTGTCAACAGGCTCTATTTTTAGACACTCTGTTATTTTATTAAAAATAGAACAATTATATTCTCATTTCTACCCAATCTCCTCACACTGATTTAAATTATCGATGAGTCACATTTCCAAAATCTTGAGCTAATGCAAAAGGCCTGGATCATGAATCTCCTCTGTCTTCTACCCAGTAGCCTACTCTAAGAGTGAAGGGAGCAAGCTAAACAGCACACATTTTTTTTTTCTGTAAGTTGTTGCAAGGTGTTTGGTTAAATTGTTGGTTCCTTCGCTTGCTTGGTTATTTTGTGTTTGCTTGTATGTTTGCTTTTGAGATTACAAGAAGGAAGAGAGGCAAGGGGAGGTAACGGTGAAGGCAAATAGCATGACCCCACCTCAACCAGGACCTCATGCATCGAGAGGAGAGTATACCCTTGTGGTCTTCCAAAGCCTGAAATGCATTGAAGCCACATTTGTTTTCATGCAAATCCCTACTTAATTTCCCAGAACTTTCGAAATCTGTGAAGTGATGTATTTTGTTAGGAAATCTTAAGTGTCGTGATAGAATAGAGTCACTAAAGGACGAATAATAGGGCTTACACTTTTTTGCACTGGTCGCTAGCCATTTACATCTAGTTTAAAATCTCTTATCTCTAGTTTATGATTTTTGATTGTCAGTATTTCTTTTGAAACTGTTATTGTGCACTTACTACTTTATGGTGATTTATGTTTACAGTAATTTATACCAACATTATTGTGAAATTATTGAAAAGGCAATAAAGCGCTAGGCATTTTTGTTTGCATGTGTAAGAGAAGTTCCAGTAATCTAATTAGAAATTGAAGCCACACCACATAATTTTAGATTCGTTCTCAAAGGTTCTTCTCGATAAATAATGGTAGGAAAGTAGCTGACGATTGTACAAATGGTATTTCCTTCAACATCAGTACTGGCTTAAGAGTTTCCAGCACATGAGAGGCACATTATGCAGAATGAGATGTTAGCTAAAGAAGAAAAGGGGAGTGCTTTTTATATGAACGTGATACCATTTGTCTACTCTGCTAGTCCTTCATCGATTTCAAGTTCACTTGAATGAATGAAAAGTCCGTAAGAGTTCAAAAACTTTTAAATCCAGCTTTTTATCAATATAAAGTGAATTCTTAACCAAAAGTAAAACATGCGTTTTCTAGCAATCATGATTGGCCTGATTACTGAAATATCAAAAAGAACTAATCCCTAAAGAAAATTTATCACATTTCTGGACTAAATAATAATAGTCACTATCTGTTGGTGATCTGAGCAACTGGTTTTCAAAAACTGGCTAAAAATACAGTGTTTCACACACTTAGATTTACTGTTTGGTCTAAGCTTTACCTTAGAAATGTTTTCTGAAGTTATTATATTGCATATTTATGAACTGTAGTCAATTCTGGGTATAGAAATAATTTTATTAGCAATATCATTACATTTCTGGCCTCTAGCATTGAATTTTTTTTTAACCAAAGCTCTGCCCTAATTTGCCCTTGACTGGTACTTGCAGAGAAGCCGACAGGGCTGTAGAAACCCATTACTTCTTAATTTTGTGTATGCATGCACGGCATTCTACGAGCCTTCCTCTGGTTCCAAGTACAGATGAAGAAACCAAATCAAAAGGCTGCTCCCGTGGCTTCTGAAACTTGTTGATTACCCGTCACCTCTGTCAGGTGGGCTTTCCACCTTTTCGGTCATTTGCTTACAGTGCCTTCTGAGAGTTCAGTTTATTTTCAGAAAAGCGCTGAATTGGTGCGCTAGGAAACAATGTCACTCGACCTCCAGAGAGCAAATTTCAATGCCAGGAAAATCCTGCAGCTTCTAGCGTGTGTAATCAGAGCACGCAGTAAGAGAGAAATTCAGCTGAAGAGTTTCTGAATGGAATGACACTCTGTGGCTGAATTTCACGGCAAATTGCTGAATGATGATGGCACAGAGTTTCGTTCTCTAAGAAGGTCACTGTCTCATCACAATTTATGTTGATTCCTTTGAGCAACACAGCTTATCATGTAACACACGGGAAAATAATCAATCCAAGTTAAGAGAGGGGTAGGCTTTTCTTTTCTTTAGAATAACAATTAAAATACCTTATGATTCATGATTATACTGTGTAAGGTTGAAAATAGTCACCCGAAACCAAAGAACTACCTAAGCGAAGCCTGATGTCGCAGCCTGTCCCTCTGACACCTGCTGTATTTCGTTCTTTAGCAAGCTTTCTTCAGATTGTTAAATAATCACATTTGTCTTCGACTGGTAAACATTCATTCTCCTGGCACCTGTTGTCGCTTTTAGATCCCTCAAGAACAGAAAAGAAAGAGAGCAAGTGTCCAACCCCCGGGTGTGATGGAACCGGCCACGTAACTGGGCTGTACCCACATCACCGCAGCCTGTCCGGATGCCCGCACAAAGATAGGGTCCCTCCAGAAAGTAAGTCCACGTTCACCGCTACCCTTGCGGGTGCCCACGCCCATGACTTTGTCTCTGTCACCCCTCTTACCCGACGTCATCTCCATCTCCCGGCTCAGTGCGACCTGATTTAACGAGGCCCCTACTTACCTTGACAGGCAACCCATGCAGGATTCGTGGGCCTGCCCATGGCACGACCCCAGGAGAGGCGCACCCTGACGCCCACCGCCCCGTCACAAAGCTCCTGGACAGGCCTGGGTTCTAATCCCGATTTCAGGTTGAACCTGCTCCGTGACCTTGGGCAGACTGCTTCTAGGGTTCTTTTCTCCCAGTTACAGAACTGAATTCGATAGTCTCTGAGACATCCCTTCCAGCATGAAACTGCTGTGAATCCCAGGGGACAGAGGCCTTGAGACAGACATTTCTTGCCCAAATAGCTGGATTTCTGTATATCGTCCACATGCATATCTAGAGCTGAAGGCTTATTGCATTTCACTTGTAAAGTCTGTCTCATATCATAGTTGTCTTGACATTTCAACACTGTAGCTTCTTTCATAAGGAAGGAGGTTGAAATCAGATGGGTTTGCATCTTAAGCATTCTTTTTAATTAATTATGCTCTGATCATGTGGAATAAGTCCATGAATATAGCAAAATATTTTTAGAACCGAAACGATTACATCTTTTTTGTTTATCCTTTCAGCACATAAAGCATGACAATTAATTAAATACAACAACTAAAATTGATTGTTCAGGGAAAAGGCACATTCTCAGAAATGAGTGAGTGAGTTTAAGGCTCTGGTTTTGAGTCTGGCATTGAAGCGTCTCCCTTACTGTCTAAGACACAGTTTCTGGTGGGGAGCATGTCACAACATGGCTTGAGACATGACAAGATGACCAGTTAATTATTTAAAGGACCTTTTGAGGACTGTCCCATTAAAATGGGGAGCTTTGGGTTACTTGAGAGCAAAATCTGGTGGCACAAGGACAAGTTTGTAGGACTATTTGGAACTTAGGAAGGTTTGGCTGAAGATTTTCAAGTGAAAGATCTGTAGATGCTCTTATAGCTCCAGGTTTTCAAACGGCTCCTAAAAATAGCAAACTTGTGTTTTTTGTAACCGTCTTGTGAACAAGCCTGAAGAGCCGAGAAAATAAACAAATGAGAGCGTGTGGCTACAATCCCGTGTGTTACATGAGCAGGGAGACAGCATGGTTTGACAGCAGCTTCCATGCACCCAGCACACACTTCGTGCCGGGGTGCAGCTCGCACCCAGCAAACACGAGTTCACCTACCCCCAGTCAACACGGCAGGCCAACACTGGCCCTTTCATTCAGATGAGGAAGATGAGAGTCAGAGACTCTGCCGCCCTCTCTTTCCAGAGGTTAGCCAGTGTCTGGAAAACTGAGGATGTACAGTATCTTCTTAAACAAATCTGAGCAGGTACTAACTTGCTTAAGTAAACTTCAAGGTAAAATGTAAATCCATATGTGTCGGAGCTCCAAGCCTGTCTGTCTCCTCTGACACCTGGCTCTGGTGCTCCAGTTTCAGTCCGAAGGTGCCTCGCAGGCTCTCTCTACTTCATTTTCCTCATTTACAAAGTGAGGCCATAGACCAAGCTCCAGTGTTTTAAGAAGAAAGAGTTTCTTTATGTATTTTTTAAGACCCACATTTTCACCTTCGAGGTGGATTATCGGCTCCTTTTTATGGATGGGAAATTCTTCTGACTCCCCGCTCTCACAGGACAGGCCTCAATGAAGTGGGGGTGTGGGGTGCGGACGGGCACGGGGTACATCGTGCCAGCTGCAGGTGCCTCCCGGGTCGGATCGCGCTCAGAGTCGGGGAGAGCTCAGCTCTGACACGGGCGCACCGACGCACTCCAGGCAGCACAGAGGAGGCTTCCTGGCCTTTGCTTCGTTGTGATTCTTTATAACGCCACAAGCATTTGCTAAAACAGTTGGGGAATTCCATCCATAGAAGGCTTTTTATTTTATTTTTTTTCTGGGCTAGTTTCCCCTAATCATCATTTCCGTCCAACTGACTTTCATAAAGAAACCCACAGCACACTGTGTCAGGACCACTGAGGACACACCGTCGCCTGAGACACCGTACTGGCCCTCAGAGAGCTCCCCGCCCGGCTGAAAGAAGGGCGTGGGCACGAGGCGGCCCTGCATGGTGGAGATGCCACAGCATGGTCTAGGTGGGAGGGAGAGCTGCTCCTGGGCCCCCGAGGCTGCCCTGAGGTGCTGCTCCCGCTGTCCTGTGTGAGAGGCAAGGAACGCACAACGTTTTCAAAAGGCTGCTGTGAAAGTCCACACAAGGGATCAGGGCATGAAAAACACAGTGGTAGTGGGAATGGAAAAGCTGGGGCCAATTCACGAAACATCCAGAGACAGGCAGGCAGGCCGTGGAGAGCAGCACACGTGAGGAGTAGAAGATGGGAGACCGAGAGGACCCCAAGGACGGTGGCCTCGGTGAACTTAGGGGCGCCAGGGCTGATAGTCCGTACAGAAAGCTGAGCAGCAGGGCCACATGTGGCAGAGACGCTGGGGCTTGCATTCTCCCCACTTGAGTTGGGGGAGCTGCGTGGTATTCAGCCAGGTTTGGGGAGGCGGCTCTGAAGGCCGGGGAAGGTCAGGTGCAGAGGTGGCTACCTGGATACCATCCCTGGAGCAGCGTTGGTGGAAACGGAGAATGGAATTGCTTAGGAAGGAGGCATGAAGCAGGAATGAAGGAGGGCCCAGGAATGGGAAGTTTGGCCATGAGTGTGTGGTGAGATGAAGCGGGAGCAGGTGGAGGAAAATCAGAGAAACCGAAAACCAGGAGAGGAAGGTGTTTCCGATAAAGCCCTGCATAGGAAGGCAATGGCTGGGGTGCCACAGAAGTCCGAGAGGAAGAACTGCAGGGGTCACAGGGTTTCTTGAGTAAAAGCTTCCTGTTGACCCTGAGAGACAGATGTGAGAGAAGGAGAGGAGAGGAGCTGCACGTGCTGCACAAGTCTGAGAAGTGCAGCTGAGAGGAATGCAGTAGCAAGAGAGCAGAGACCAGGAGAGCAAGCATGCGCCCCTCAGGTGGACTCCGTGGCCAGGCTGGGCGTGTGCATCCCGTGCAGCAGGAGAGAGAGGTACGGTCCATTTGCCATCTGGACCTCAGGTGAGGCGACCCACGTGCACCATCTCCACAGAAGACTCTGTGGAAAAGTTGACCGTAGAAGGAAAGGTACGGAGCAGGTCCACGCCAGCGGGGAGCGGTCGTGTGTTGGTGTCACGCGGTGGTGGGCAAACGGTCAAGAAGAAAGAATGAACGAAGTAGGTAGATCCACGTCCGGCAGGAAGGGGGACCTTGCAGATGATTCCTGGAGGTGTCCCTGAAGGGAGGAGCAGCACTTCTGCCTCTGAGACAAGGGAGGAAGGGGGCGAGGAACTGTGCTTGGACCCCCTCCAAAAGGAGCCCTCCTTTGACACCCTCCAGCCAGGTCCCAGCACAAGATGAGCCAACGCTGGACTGACTGATTATTCATTTTGCTGAGGGCACTTTCTAGGCACCTCCCACATCCAGGACAAGGCAGGACCTGCGGGAGGTATAGCGCTAACACCAAAGCAGGCTCTGTTGGGGGTCTGCCCCGCAGTGAGGAGATAGGCTGCAGACTTAGGTCATCGCATGGTTGTGGGATTTGGCGCCCAGCAGACTGCAGGGGAAAGAGAAAGGCTGCTCTAGAGAAGGAGGAAACATGTAGAAAATAGAATTGCGTAACTAGCACAGGCAGATCTGTTTTGAATAGACTCCCATGTTGACCTGGCCTCAGGTAAACCTTGCTGGCAGGGAAAGCGCCACCCATTCCCCTGGAGTTTGGAGACAGCATGCTCAGAGGAGAAGGCACCATGCAGAAGGGGTCCATGTGCGGGTGAATTCATCCCTGCTGAACTTCCCCCAGAACCCAGGGTGGTGGAGTGTTCACAAAGGACCAGAGGAGAAGGAAGATACGAACGAGTCAGGGCCAACATCACTGCTGGGAAAGTTCAAGCTCTCCCCTGCCAACCGGCGGCAGCATCCTTGCACACAAGGAGTGTCTGCGCGGCCTCTCCCGCTTGTTAATTTCACAGGGTAAAAATGCAGAACTATTCTAGCTCATTCTATTTAAAGAATAATAAAGCCCTTGCTTCCTAAAGGAAGGGTGATTATTTCATTTTATTTAAAATTAAGGTTTGGGGTTCTCTCTCCATCTGCCCACCACACGTTCATAATGCTGTGTGTTTCCAAAGCACAGGCATGTTTTTAACATCCCCAGCCTCTGTGCTGTTCTACGGCTAATCAATCCTCAGCGCTGACGCATGGGAAATGTCGGGGAGTCCCCGGCTCCTGTAGCCCATCAGGAACTGCCCGGCTCCTGGGTCCAGCGCCCCTGCTGTGCGAGGCCTTTCGCGTAGAGTCCAGTCACCCCTCTTTCCTCCCATGTGTGTCTTCCTGACCATGCCCATCACAAACGTTTGTAGGACTGTCTGTCCTGAATGACCTGGCCTTTGTTAAATGACTGCATTCGCGTGTGTCCTGACCGTGCCTCTGTTTTAACGCTGGCTGTTCTCTTTGCCTCTCCCTGTCAAGTCCTTGCCATGCATGAAAGTGTCCTCAAGTGCCCCACTCCAGGCTGCACGGGGCGCGGGCACGTCAACAGCAACAGGAACTCCCACCGAAGGTAAGCCACGCGTGCGGCACTGGTGTGGGAGGGCACGCCGGCCACTCTCCATGCCTCCTCCTTCCCGGGGAGGCTGACCACACTCCCCAGAGTGCTCCCCACAGCGCTCCCCACAGTGCTCCCCATGAAGTGCAGGCGCCTCCACCTGACACACAGAAGCAGCAAGTGCTCCACGCCCTCGTGGTGTAAATGGGATGATTTTAGTTGCCCCACCCCGCTTAGCATAATGCAGCATTGTATCAAGAGTGGATATCATGACCATTTACAATGACTGGAGGGAAGGAGAGCACGCCTTCACTGTCCTCCGGGGTGTAGATGGGGCTGTCCTCCAGGGTATAGACGATGCTGTCCTCTGGGATATAGATGATGCTGTCCTCTGGGGTGTAGATAGGGCTGTCCTCCGAGGTGTGGACGGGGCTGTCCTCCAGGGTATAGACGATGCTGTCGTCTGAGGTGTAGATGGGGCTGTCCCGGTGCCCACTGAACAGGACATGGCCGGGAATGCAGCAAGCCTGTACAGTGTGTAGCTTGGCGTGGCTGCCCTTGGAATTTTGCGGAAACCCCAGGTCATCAGTATGGACATCTTCAAAACAACCTACGGGTGTTTCGCAGGCTGGGTGGGAGAAATAGACCCTGGACTCCCGCTGTGAACAAGTAGATGCAGAACCACTCTTTTGTTTGTGAAGGATTTCAGTTCTCTTTTTCCGTCCTGTTCAGGCTTGATAGGAGCTACTCAGTCACCCATGACATTCAGTTCTTATCTGATACCTTTTTTTCCAGAAGCTGAAAAGGAATTCTGTTCAAGTTTGTCTTACAGTCTATGGTTTTATGAGTTCACATAAAATTATATCTAAAAGAAGGAAACTACCATAAGCTTTATTCTAATTTGTGCTTGTCTGACTGGCAAACTTGGTTCTTTGTGTTAAATTCATAATGAAACAAATGACCACGGTGCCCTCCAGAGACGTTCAGGTGTTTCATCTGCAGAGGCAGGAGGTGCTAGATGGGTTGGAAGCTGCGTGCTGGGTGCTGTTCGTGCGGCTCCCGCAGGATCAGGGCCTCCATCAGACCTCAGCACAGGCGGATTTTTGGGATATGACACATATATGGGGTGAGCGTCTGCGCATATGAGTAGATATGCATGTGGACACCCACGGAGCAGACACGGTGATTTCATGTAAAATGAGCTTGTGTACAAAAGAGCCCATCTGGTGTCTCCTGCATCTAGACTAAGCCTGAACCGTCTGGCTCCAGCACACGTTACTGCCGTCCGAGAGATCATTCCGCCGACCTCTCCACGTTCGTCTCCCAGCTCTTGGAGAACACTGAAGGGCTAAAGCCAGACAGACCCCCCAGAGGCCACAGTCAATGCATTTAGGAAATCCGCTTAGACAGACAGACCCCCGCAGAGGCCAGGCAGCGGCATTTAGGAAGTCAGCTTAGAGCTCCATCTTCTGGTAACAGCCTTGCATTGCCATTCTTGGGCCTAAAAACTCACCCCACCCAAGCTGTTAGTTCGTCATCTCCAGAAAACTGTGAGCAGCCAGAGTAGAATCTGTGTCTACAGTTTCCCCCGCGGTGTCCTCCCGAATGCGCGGGAGCTGGAGTGCTCTCACTGGGGAGGGCTGAATACATGCCCTCCCATGCAGCACTGCCGCCACCTTCTCTGCTGGAAACCTTGCAGAAAGCATGCACTAGGTCACGACCACCTCCCCTCTCCCAGTCCACCCACCAGGACTGCCCAGGCCAGGTTTGGGAAACCATCCCTCCCCCGCCAGCTGCGCCCACATCAGAGTCCTGGTGCTAAAGGAGGATGGGTGTGTGGTGAAGGCGTTTGAGGTGGGACCGTTCAACCCGCTTTCTGTGATTGCAGCCTCTCCGGGTGCCCAATCGCGGCAGCAGAGAAACTGGCCAAGGCGCAGGAGAAACACCAGAGCTGCGACGTGTCCAAGTCCAGCCAGGCCTCGGACCGCGTGCTCAGGTACCAGCAGGAGGGTGCCGCCCATGAGCTCTCTCCAAAGCCTGTCCCACACCCTGGAGCGTTGGGGACGTTCCTACAGCAGCTGGGACCAGGACCCGAGGGTGGGGCCATGGTGGAACCGGCTGGGACCCCTCACCCCAGGCCAGGCTGTGCGAGGGCAAGGGTGTCATTCTCCCCTGGTCTCTGCAGACTCACTGTGACGATTTACATGAGAGAATCGGAGGAAATCATTTCTGCATTTGTGTCTGGCCCTGATATTCCATGAGTCTGAGTGCTAGGTGAAAGGGAAGCTTTGAAAATTAATGAGGTGTCCAAAGTAATTGTCTCCTAATTTGGGGGAGAGGGCCTCACACCCACCTACAGGCTGGTGCGGATGTTTCTCACGATGCCGGAGGAATGAGCACTGCTCGCATACATGCGGGAGCTCTCCTGTGCAAAGCCAGCAGAGCCGCCTCCTGTAGGTGGGAGTAGGCGTTGTCACCTCTGGCAAGTGAGAAGACCCAGGGTACAGAGAGGTTAAATAATTGACCCAATGTTACAGGGCAGCGCCGCACAGATCATCCCGCTGAAACCGCTGTTTTATTTAAGTTTGGGAGGATTTGCTCCCCATTCGCACAAGCCTTCTATGCATCTTTCACCCTGACATGTCTCTTCAAACCCTCATCCGTGTAAACCGATGACAATTGCCTATATCCTGCCTTTTCACCCAGTGTCACAGCAGAAGCCCGCGTCCTTGTCTCTAGGTAGTGATTTCAGCTGTCACTTCACGCTACGTGTGTTCTGCTGTTTGGAGGCACCCAAGTGCCAAAACCGGGTTCAGCTTTGAGGCATTTAGGCTGTTTCCCGCTTTTACTACTAAAGAGAGGCGATAATAAACCTTTTTTTCATATATACAGCACTTTGCCTCTGTCATTTCTTTGGCTACTCAGGAGGCCGAGGTGGGAGGCTCGCTTAAGCCCAGGAGGTCAAGCCTGCAGTGAGCTGTGACTGAAGCCACTGCACTCCAGCCTGGGTGACAGCGCAAGACCCTGTCTCAAGAAAATGAAAAGGGAAATTTCTCTGGGACCAATCACTTGAAGCAAATCACTGGGCAAGCAGTATGAATTTGTTTTTGTGCTTGAGTATTATTTTATAACATGCCAAGAAGTTTCTAACACAGTGATCAAACTCCCTTCCTCCCTAAATCAAAAAGCTAAAACCTTTATAGAAAATTATAAATATTTATTTAAGCAAAAATAAGAAAACAAAACCCTCTAGGACTCTACTATCCAGAGATAACTTCTCAATAAACTGTGGCACAGGCATATCTAGAGTCGTCTGCATTTGGGGGATCCCAGCCCAAAGTGTCCCCAGAGGACCCATCGCAGGGAGCTGCCCCTTCAGGGTAATGCACCCATCTTCCAGACAGCAAGACCAAGTGCTAAACATGTCCCAGGGCATCCTCCCTCTCCCCACCAGCCCACAGCTAATTATTGGCAGCATGCAAACCACCCCCACCCAATGAAACAACCCAACCCTAAGTGGTTGTGTAATTAAAGAAGGGATAGTTATTAATCAAAGGAGAATATGAAAAATGGTAGGGAGAATCTGTTGCTGAGGGCTTTTATTAATTTTCCTGAGAGTACTTTGGCCAGACCCCTGAGAAGCTGGAAGAACTCTTGTACTTGGCGCTTCCAGAAGTCACCAGGTGACAGCACTGTCCACCTAGGGGCTGCTCTGCTCCCGGGGCCGCATGGAGTGAGGGTTTCAGGGAGAAGCTCATGGCAGCCGGAGCCCGACGAGGCATGCGTGTAACTGTGAATACCACCTTGTCCAAACAGCTTCCACTCTCATGTCCCGGCCTGAAGCCTTCTGCCTTGCTCCGGTGGCTTCCGAACTTAGCATCCCAGTCTCTGGTGCAAAGAACAGTTCCACCAAATGCCAAGTGAGCAGAGGCTGGAGTAACTACAGGGCAGCTGCCAGCTGTTCTCCTCCTTGCCTCTGGCTGGGGTGGGAGCCAGGCCAGGACAGGGCTTTTAACCAGAAGAAAGAGCCCCCACTCTCATTGTCAGCCCAGCAATGCAAGGGACCAACCACAGCCACTCCTGGCTGTCCAGGGAGGCGCTGGGTGCCGGGCGGTGTACCGGCCCTGCATGAGGTTTCTGCCAGCTTTCCACCCCCACCCACCAGGGCTTACCTGGCGTGCCGGGTGTGACACCTGGAGGTTCGAGTCCCTGTCCCAGCACTTCTGTATTCCCCACAGGGTCTCCAGGTAGGGTGTTCATTCAGTGGAAAAGGAAGACACAGGAAGGAAGAAAAGAGAATGAAGTTACACCTACGGTCATTTAACTAGTTATGATTTTTAAAGTCTTTAAATAAATCATTCAATGAACGAGAGCCTGAGGCTTAAGCAGGTGCTTCCAATCTTGGCCAAGTCTATATCCTCATTTCCAGCCCCCGGCTTGCGGCCTCTATGAGGACGTGGCCTATGGCCCTCTAGCTGAAGCCTGTCCTCCCCTCCTCCCTCCCTCAGATCTGGTCCTGATCTTTTCAAGGTCTGGGGGTCATGCTCCTCCCAGGCCCAGACCCCTCGGCCTGGCCCCCAGGTGAATAAGCGGATTGCCCGTGGGCTGACTCGGTCCGTCCCAGGCGGCCCAGCTCTTGCTATCCCCTGAGGGCTCTCCTGGCTTTTTTGCTCCCTCCCCTTTGGACGCTCAGTTTCTTTTCCTGGAATGCTTTCTCACCCCTCCCTGGATCTTAACCTTAAAAATCAACCTATCCTGTAAAAGATTTCTTCTGTAATACAGAAGTAACAGTCGGTATTACTTCAAACTTCACCTTCTCTATTCAAATGTAACCGAATTTCATAGCCTGAAGCATTCTCTCTTCAGAATTCTTGTAGCCTTTGGACTATTGAAAAATGATCACGCACGGTCTTTTTTTTTTTAATTAAAAAAAAATTTAGAGACAGGGTCTCACTCTGTTGCCCAGGCTGGAATACAGTGGCACAATTATGGCTCACTGTAGCCTTGACCTCCTGGGCTCAAGTGATCCTCCCACCTCAGCCTCCTGAGTAGCTGGGACTATAGGCACACACCACTATGCCTGGCTAATTTTTTTTTTAATGCACCTTCATAATGCCTGGAAAAATGCTTCAAGAACAGTAGACAATCAATTATTACTGATTTTATTGATTTGATAAGAAGTAAATAGGCTAAATTAATGAAATCAAAATAAATGTATTGGTGATTTGGTAAATAAATTGGATTTTTAACCATTACTGTGTCGTTATAAAGGTGGCATAGATATGGCCATTAGTCTAAAATCTGACTTTCTTTTTTCAAAAAAAATTCAGTTATCAAAACTTTGTAATGGCACCAAAACCAATATAAATATATGAAATAATAGGAGTAAAAAGAGTTGTCTACATGGGTACCTATTAACTCACAGTTTATAACAGAACAAAATTAACACAAATCGGAAAATAGCTAAATAGTACAATATTCATTGATTTCAATATCACTCTGCTATTAAAGCATGAGAAACAAAAAGGAAAATTAAATATATTGTAAAATGGAAATGTAAAATATGCAAAACAGTAACATTCTAACTATTTAATATAAAATACATTAGGTTAATCATAAAAAACACATCAAAACTTTAACAGTTTTTGTCTCTAGCAGAACTATAGGTGATTTTTTAAATAACTTTTGTATCTTCTAAATATTGTTTCAATGAATCATAAAAAAGCAAAACTTGTGATGGTGGTGGTGGTGAGAGAATGGAGAGTTCCTGGTCTAAGGTAATATTTCTCAGCTAGATAGGAAGGATATAATTTGAAATCTATTCAACAACAGTAGAATCAATAATATTGTATTGTATATTTAAAAGTAACTAAGAAGAAAGCGCAAATTTCAAATGTCTTACCACAAAAACTGAGTGATGTGTATGTTAATTTGCTTTATTTAATCATTCCACATTGTATACAGATGTCAGAATATCACATTGTACTCTGCAATGTAATATGATTTGTTTATAAAAATCATATTAGTAAAAAAGAATCAGCATATAAAATATTTTTAAAAGCAAAACTTAATTATAAAAATAATCATAAAAAAGGCAAGACAGTAGTTTTAAACCTGTTATCTGCAAGGCAAGTGTAGATGATCCTAGCATACCTGAGCAAATCACCTTTAGAAAGACAGCAAGGACTCAAGAGGAAATGTATTTATTCAGACACACAAGCAATACTTGTGGAAAATAAGAAAACCAATCAAAACCCCTCATATTTCCATGCCCAGGGAGAACAATTGGGATATTGTTTGCACATCTGTTGTTAAAGAGTTTCTTTCCTAAGCAGTACACATTTGTACCTGCTGGTATTATAATTTCATACATCTGCTAAAATTTCCCACTTGTGCTAGAGGTACAGGCAATAGTGGAAGATCTTACTGATACTAGTACTCAAGAAAAATAGGATCTTATTCAAAATTACTGTCCTCCTCCAGGCGTGGTGGCTCACGCCTGTAATCTCAGCCCTTCGGGAGGCAGAGGTGGGCGGATCACCTGAAGTCAGGAGTTGGAGACCAGCCTGGCCAACATGGTGAAACTCCATCTCTACTAAAAATACAAAAATTAGCTGGGTGTGGTGGCAGGAGCCTGTAATCCTAGCTGCACAGGAGGCTGAGGCAGGAGAATCACTTGAACCTGTGAGGTGGAGGTTGCAGTGAGCTGAGATCATACCACTGCACTTTAGCCTGGGCAACAGAGCAAAACTCCATCTCAGGAAAAAAAGGATTGTCCTTCCTAACCTGGCTGTGAACCTAACACTAATACATGAATTCACCACCTTTTGTTATTTCCTACTAAACTGTCAACCTTGTTTGAGTCTTTATTCAGAATATATTTTATATAGTTCAGAATGACAAAAATTCAACAGGAAACTCTCTGTCTTTAAAATTCAATGTTTTGTTAGCTTTACAGTGTGTAAAATAATGCTGATGTGAAAAGATGTGAAAAGTTCTGTATTTTTTTGAAAATGGATCACTTGATGCCAAGAGTTCGAGACCAGCCTGACCAATTTGGCAAAACCCTGTTTCTACTAAAAATAAAACAATTAGACAGGCGTGGTGACTCAGGACGTAATCCCAGCTGCTTGGAAGGCTAAGGCAGGAGAATCGCTTGAGAAAAATACAAAGATGTCAGATGATTAAGGATGTTAGGATTAAGAATGCATCTACGGCCAAGCATGGTGGCTCACGCCTGTAATCTAAGCACTTATAGAAGCCAAGGTGGGCAGATCACCTGAGGTCAGAAGTTCGAGACCAGCCTGGCCAACATGGTGAAACCCTGTCTCCACTAAAAATATAAAAAAATTAACTGGGCATGGTGGTAGGCGCCTGTAATCCCAGCTACTCAGGAGGCTCAGGCAAGAAAATCGCTTGAACCCGGGAGGTGGAGGTTGCAGTGAGCTGGGATAGCACTACTTCACTCCAGCCTGGGCAACAAGACCAAGACGTGGTCTCAAAAAAAAAGAGAGAAAGAAAAAGAATCTGTTTGTATCTGATTCTACAAAACCTGACTAGCTCTTCAGTGTTCAATCCATGAAGCCTCCAACCCAGTGAGACTGAGGAGGTGTCACGGGGGAAGGACAGGACACAGGACCCTTAGTGTACTGTGGGACCCTGCATGGCTGTGTCAAATAAAGAACGTCAGTGGAAAACTGGTCAGATCTAAGCACAGCCTATAGTTTAGGAAAGAACGTCACGCTAATGTTGATCGCCCAGTTTTGCTCCTTGTCTTACGATTACGAAGATGGTCGTATTGGCAGAAGTTGGTGGCAGAGCATGAAGAAAATCTCTGTACAACTTTTCTGCAAGTCTAAAATTATTTCAAATAAAAAGTCTAAAATGTTCACGTATTAGCTAGACAGATGAAGATGTGGACCTAACACACATACACACAGGCAAGACACATGTCTATGAGTGAGCAACTACCCAGTGTCCTTCCTATTGAATATTTTATTCCAAAGACACTAAGAAATAGCTACTAGGTAAAAACATTGCATAGTCCAGTACTTGACAAGGCATCTTACCACCCAGTCTACCTGATTATCCAGTTAGGCACATTTGATCTGGTTCTGTGTCCCTAAGAGTATTTCTTTGTTTCCTCTTCTTTATTTATGAATTTATTTATTTATTTATTTTGTTTGTTTTTTGAGATGGAATCTTGCTCTGTTGCCGGCTGGAGCACAGTGACACGATCTTGGCTCGCCACAACCTCCACCTCCCAGGTTCAAGTGATTCTCCTGCCTCGGCCTCTTGAGTAGCTGGGGTTACAGGCGCCCGCCACCATGCCCGGCTTTTGTACTTTTAGTATAGATGGAGTTTCACTATGTTGGCCAAGCTGATCTGAAACTCCTGAACTTGTGATCTGCCCGCCTCGGCCTCCCAGAGCGCTGGGATTACAGGCATGAGCCACCACGCCCGGCCCGCTTCCTTATTTTTTAAGGGGGATTTCTTACTGAGGCAATGTCTTTGTGTGTATTTCAGCAACTCTTTGTAACCACTGCAAAGAAACTTCACAACTGAAATTTCCCCATCCTCGAATCTCATGTCATCACCAGGCCACCACCAGACCTCGTACAAGAAAGGAGGGAAAGGGACATACTCAAATATTTTATTTCTTGTCTTTTTTTATTGCCCAAGTTGACTTTTAGGCAGTTTATTTGGTGCTATATACTTAAAACACACTTTGTCTTTTCTTCAGAAAATAAAAAGTCGTTTTAGTGAAAAGTTCTGATTCTAACACATTTTAAAAAATCAGATATTCTAGTTTTAAGGTGAAGCTCGTGGTGTGCAAAGCTCCAAGAAAGCAAGCTATTGTTTGTTGTCTTGTTTCCTTTCAGGCCAATGTGCTTTGTGAAGCAGCTGGAGATTCCTCAGTATGGCTACAGAAACAATGTCCCCACAACTACGCCGCGTTCCAACCTGGCCAAGGAGCTCGAGAAATATTCCAAGACCTCGTTTGAATACAACAGTTATGACAACCATACTTATGGCAAGCGAGCCATAGCTCCCAAGGTGCAAACCAGGGATATATCCCCCAAAGGATATGATGATGGTAGGAGGTGCACACTCTTATACATGAGAGACACGTTGCCATTGCTGATGTTGTTGTTGTGTATATCAATGTCCTACAACTTAGCTGAGCGTTGGTGGTCACTTGAAGGGTACCCAGAGAGCACGGTGTTCGTAGCACAGCCCAGGAGCTGAAAGCCCCCCAGGCCCACACAGCTGTAGGTGAGCAAAACCTCAGGGGAAGGAGGAAGATGGTTTCCCTTCCATAATCCCGAGACAGTGCACTCGGCTGCTCCTGGAGTATGGAGCGGGAGAAGCTATGGACTGGCTCACTGTGTTTTGTGGTCCTGGGAAGATAGTGCCCTTACCTTAATAGGCTTCTTTTAAATAAATGGCCTTAAGACAGTGCCAGGGGAGCCAGCAGGTGGCCCTGGGCTCCCGGGAACTTTGAGGAGCTCTGTACCCATCTCCTCGGTGTTCTCAGCCTTGCATGCACGTGACACTCATCTGGGGAGGGTTTTTAAAAAATTCTCATACCCAACCTGCCCTCCAGACCAATGAATCAGGACCCTGGGTGCTCCCTGCATGATGACATTTTTGAGAGGCTCACCGGTGACTCCCGTGCAGCCAGGGATCGTGGCCTCCTGTCCCCCAGCCTCTTCTCAGCAAGCTCAGGACCTGGGTCCCCCATAACTGGGGACGATGGAGAGAAGCAAGGCCTGGCCTGGGTGCTGCCGGCGGGGCCATAGCTTTGCTCCTTGCTGGCTTGTGACTGCTGTGGTACCAACAAAATAGAGCTCACGCAACAGACGTAATGCCACGGGCTCCACGGGAAAGGGTGGTTCATGTTGGCTAGTGCTTAGCTGAACCACCACCAAGAGTGTGAACTAGTTATCATTTCACTACAAAGCTAGTTGGTAAGTAGTTTTTCATTAGAAGGGAAGACTGTTTTTGTTTAATTTTATTTATTTCTCTAAACGTGTGTGCTTTAAATTCTAGGCTATATAGATGTATTGCCAAATTTTACCAATTGGGACTTGGGGTGTAAATGTTCTGATGATTTAGAAGTCTTATCATGATGCTGTCTAGCACAGGGGAAGGAAATCGCTTTTTTTAAAAGGTTATCAAGCTTTTCTTTGAAAAAGATACGTAGGGCCACTTGCGCCTGTAATCCCAGCACTCTGGGAGGCAGAGGAAGTTGGATCACTTGAGGCCAGAAGTTCCAGACCAGCGTGCCCAACATGGCAAAACCCTGTTTCTCCGAAAAATACAAAACTTAGCTGGGTATGGTGGCTCATACCTGTAATCCCAGCTGCTCAGAGGCTGAGGCACAAGAATCGCTTCAACCTGGGAGGCAGAGGTTGAAGTGAGCTGAGATATGGCACAACTGCACTCCAGCCTGGGCAACAGAGCAAGACTCTGTATCAAAAACAAATGAAAAGATATGTAGTTAAAATCAGAGTACACATACACACCCAATATTTAAACTGAATGCTTGGGGAGTTCTGAAACCGTTTTTATTCTACAGGAATTGCTACACATCTTTCTAAGCTACAGTATTTCTTACTTTAATAACAATTCATTCGTATAGTGAATGAAATTCAGTATTTCTTTCATACAGAGAATGAAATTCAGTATTTCTTTGTTGTGTCATATATTGGTCAGAAACACAGACAAATGGAAAAAGAGGAGTGACTGTAGAGTATAACAGAAATAGTTCTATCGGTTTGGTTTGTTATAATAATTTCAGGGTTCTTGTAATTTCATTTGTACATCTACAAGTGAAGGATCAAAAGAAATTAAGTTCTTATAATTGAAAACTGTTTCTATGATTTCCAATTCATTGACATTTTACCGGGATTCCATCAATTCTTTCATTAGATGTCCATTTTTACACACCTGATTTTGTTGTTCTTGTTCTGGGTGGCCTGATTTCTTTATTTAGCTTTATTGTTATGGTCAGACACCAGCCTGAGAAGAAAGGGGGCTTCTGGGTACAGTCGTGACCAGCAGAGCCGTCTCCAGATCACGGTGCCTTTAATGGACCCGAAGTCAAATCCACTGAGCGTATTCTCGGTGCCGCTCTTGGGAGCCGGATGCTACTGGATACATTAGCCTTGTGCGGTATGGGTTTCCTCGGGAGTAGAGAGGAAGCGAGAGTGTCTTCTGCTGACCTCACAAGGCTGCTGTGAAGCTAAGCTGAGATGGGACGGAGTGAGGTGCACTCTGTGACTGCACGAGATGAGCTGTCACATGTCAGTCACTGGCACTGACCACCCCATGCTTGGCAGCGTCCCTGCTGTGGAGACTAAGGCTGAGCCATGCTTTGCAGCCAACCCCCTAGAAACGAGGATCTATTGAGCAGACAGGCTGAAAGCTCAATGTTAGGGCTTCGGGAAAACAGAGCAAAGGAAATGCAGCCTCTTACCACAATTTAGTGAGAAACAAGCCTACCCTCTGCTTATTTGTGTGCGTATAAATTTTAGAGGTACAAGTATGATGTGGATATAGTGTGTGGTGGTGAAGTCTGGGCTTTTAGCGACACTCTGTTTCCATTTCACTAGACTCATCCGACAGCTTTTAAAAGTGTCCTGGAAAGTGCCCACTAGGACAGAACTGGCTGGTAGGGCTGTTGAGGGGTGTGATTCAAGGGGACCCATCCCCACACCTGGGCACCAGGAGGGAGATTCTGACTGCGGAGTGACTGCCGTCTGCAGTGACCCTCCCATGTATCTTTGCCAAGACTTGCTTCAGAATTGAGTCATTGCTCCTAAAAAGAGGCAGAGAAATGGGCTTCTTGTAAGGGAGAAAAGTTCAGCTCTTAGCAACCACAGGTCGGGGCCATGGAGATACAGAATGAAATAGAACATAGGACCTTCTCGGCAGCATTGGAGAATCATCCCTTAAATCGCACCAGCTGTGATCAAACCACTCACAAAACCTTCACTTCACCACCTGCGTCCTTCCAGACACAGCACCAGTGCTTGCTATCCGCCTGCCAATCTGTGTCTGTCTATGTGTCTGTGTGTCTGTCTGTGTGTCTGTCTGCCTGCCTATCCATCTGTCAGTCCATTATTCCTTCCCTCAGGATACACAAGATAGTGAAACACGCACACTGTTGCCCAGTGAAGTGAGGAGTCCCTCTGCCAGGAGGATTAGTGTGAACTTTACCCAAGTGGCAAACTTTAAATGAGATCATAGAGTTTGAGCAGAAATTATGCAGAGGTAGGGAAACACACAGGTTGGCGAGCACAGCCAGTGGTCTGGGAGGTCAAGACTGAGGCCCACAAGAAGGAAGAACAGGGACAGCTGTGGGGGCTGCTGAGAAGGGGCTTTACGCTGTCTATAGGAAATAGGAATCCATGCAGGGTGATGAAGGGGCTGAAGGGAGGAGGACTGAGCACCCACTCGGGCATCTGGGCCCTGCCCTCTCCCGGGGACTCCAAGCCAAGGCCCACCCAGCCTGTTTTGCATGGTGAGCTAAGAATAGCTTTGGCATGTTTAAAGAATTGAAGAAAAACACAAATGACTAATAATATTTCCCGATATATAAAAACTATGTGAAATTCTGCTTCCATGCCATGCATAGAATGCCATTGGCACCTGGCTGCCCTCGGGGCTTGCTGGGCAGGCTGTGGTTGCTCCTACAGGGCAAGGCAGAGCTGAGTGGCCACAAAACTGATTGCCCAGCTCCCAAAGCCTAAACATTTGCTACAAGATCCTTTCCAGAGAAAGTTGCCAACCGCTGGCCTATGACATCTCTACTGCTGCTGTGTCTCCAGGCAACATACCCCCACCCTTGGTGGCCTAAACCCATTAGGTCTCCACCCTGGAATCGGCTCTACCCATGCTCTCCCGTTGGCCGTCCCCAGCCTCCCATGCTCTCCTCCCATGCTCTCCCGTTGGTCGTCCCCAGCCTCCCATGCTCTCCTCTTGGTCGTCCCCAGCTTCCCAACTCTTGGCATTTAGACCTTGCCATCATCTTAGCATTTCCTCTTCTCTGCCCGCTGCCCTCCTGGCCACACGGACCACTCCCCTGACTGCCAGGCAGCTGCAGGCTTGGCTCGTCTCTCCTGCATGACCCCTCTGGAGTGCACCTCCCTGGCCCTCTGTCTTCAACCCTACCAAGTCCACCTGCAGGGCTGCACTTCTTCCCTCTGCCTGGCTGACTTCCTGTAGCCTCTCCACCTGAGCAGAGGCCACTCCCTGGCAAAGTTCTCTCTTCCTGTGGGCCCTTCCTACCACTCGCCAGCCCCCTGTGTCCGTGGAGCTGGTGCCATATACTGCCTGCAGCAGGCTGCATCCCACCCCTCTGGCACCGTCTGCCCAGACTGGCCTATCTTTGCATGGGCCACAAGCTCCTGCTGGGCCACAGGCTAGGTCGGCAGATGTACTCCAGCCTCTACGGCCAAGGCAGGGCAGGAAGGCAATACTGTGCCAAGGACACAGAGGAAAAGAGAACCTGAAACCGAGACCCCAGCACCCGTTGGACATCAGCTCAACTCCAGCAAGTAGAGCATGTGGCTTGTAGATGTCATCTCACAGGCTAGAAAGCTCCATTCCTTCCCACATAAGATTAGACATCCACATTTCAATTTACTTGAAACACTAGGTGGAAGTATGTAAAATCCATGAGACTCGGTGCCATGGATGAGGGACTGAATCAAGTTAGCTCTAAAGGCTACTGGGTCCCAGCTAGTGAAGACATCTTCATAATGGACATCTTTTAATTGCATTCTTCTTTGTCTTGTTTTCATGGCAATTCATATTGTAGAGACATGTTTATCTATTCTCTGCAAGGAAGTGCGAATACATAAGGAAATGGACATTCTAGAGAACTAGGCATGCACATTTAGTAAGAATTTCACAAGCAGAGTAAGCAAATGGAAAGGTCCTACCTGGAAGATTTTGTATTTTGTTGTTTGGGTTTTTTTTTTTTTAATTTTTATGTAAACAGCTGTATTTAATCACACAAATCCTGTGTGCTTTTCCTTTTATCCTGCAGTAGAAGAGGTATTTTTAAGATGGTTTAAGACCCAGTGGCTGCTCCTGTTTCAAGGCAGCTCTGGCATCTAGAGTTGAAGCCATCACAATGCTCATAACAAACAGTGATGTCCTGGGCACCCAGAAGAACATTAACACATTCTTGCTGCTGATGGATTGAAAAGCAATTTGATTGAAAATAGCTTTGGGGCAGGCACAGTGGCTCAAGCCTGTAATCTCAGCACTTTGGGAGGCCAAGGCAAGTGGATCACCTGGCCAACATGGTGGAACCAACCCCATCTCTACTAAAAATACAAAATTAGCCAGGCATGGTGGCGAGTGCCTGTAATCCCAGCTACTCGGGAGGCTGAGGCAGGAGAATCACTTGAGCCTGAGAGGTTGAGATTGCACTGAGCCAAGATCGTGACACTGCACTCCAGCCTGGGTGACAGTGAGACTCCATCTCAACAACAAAAAAAGAAAATAGTTTTTATTTTTTTGGCAAAAGAAAAGGAAAGTGCATTCTGTCATTGTGAAACTGCTCTCACGATCGGACCAAGCATCCTCCATGCTGGAAGAGGGAGGAGAGAGCACCCCCAATCTAAGGCCCTTGCTCTACAGTGCCCCCTGCTGTCAGGGTACTGACCTGAACAATGCTGAGTGTGGTCCAAAAGATACTAGCATGAAGGGCTATGTTGACATTTTACAAAGACGGATAATTATTAGGACCAAAGATCTTCGTTTCCTGAGCAGTTTTAACTGTAGGCACTCTTATTTTTATTTTGTTTTAATTAAAATTTTTAATTTTTTTATATTTAATAAATGATGCATGTGAAAGTAGATATCATATTGTCTCAGCTGCCTGTTCTAGTGAAATGAATCAACAGGCACATCAAAAAGCTCTTGACAGTTCATTCACCGACTAAACTTCAGTACCATCCACTTGGCATCATCTAGATCCAGCATCTTATGAATTAAACATCTGGGAAAGTCAATGTATCATCATGTCTACATTTTATAAATTCAGGATAATTTAAGGTGATTCAAGTAAGATGAGAGGAAGAAATGCAGATTCGTTTTACTTAAAAATTCTTTCAGGTAAAGTGTTGTCACATAGAGGTAGCATTTTTCGTTTTTGTTTTGACTTTTATTTTAGATACAAGAGGTACCTGTGCATGGCTGTTACATAGGCCCAGGTAGTGAACAAAGCACTCAGGAGGTAGTTCTGCAACCCCCACCCCTCTGTAGTGTCCACAGTGCTGACTGTTCCCATGTTATGTCCATGTGTGCTCACATTTATCCCCCACTTTTAAATGAGGACATGTGGTAGGAGGTTTTCCGTTCCTGCATTAATTCATTTAGGTTTATGGACTCCAGCTCCACCCATGTTACTGCAAATGACATGATTTTATTCTTTTTTATGGCTGCATAGTATTCCACAATGTATATGTGCCACATTTTCTTTATCTAATCCACCACCAATGGGCACCTAGGTTGATTCTATGTCTCTGCTATTGTAAATACCATGGCGATGAGCATGTGAGCACACATGTCTTTCTGGTATAATGATCTACTTTTATCTGGGTATATACCCAGTAACGGGATTGCTGGGTCTAATGGTAGCTCTGTTTTAAATTCTTTGAGAAAACTCCAAGCTACCATCCAGTGGCTGAAATAATTTGCATTTCCACCAAGAATGTGTAAGTGTTCCCTTTTCTTTACAGCCTCTCCAGCATCTGCTGTTTTTTGGCTTTTTAGTAATAGCCGTTCAGACTGGTGTGAGATGCTGTCTACTGTGGTTTTGGTTTGCAGTTCTCTGGTGATTAGTGATACTGAGCATTTTGTCACATGTTTGTTGGCCACTTGTATGTCTTCTTTTGAGAAGTGTCTGTTCATGTTCTTTGCCGATTTTTAAAGGATTGTTTGTGGTTTGCCTGTTGATTTATTTGTTCCTTATAGATGTCAGATGTTAAGCCTTTGTCAGCCGCATAGTTTGTGAATGTCTTACATTTACGTCTTTAATTCATCTTAAGTTGATTTTTGCGCATGGCAAAAGTCACGAGTCTAGTTTCCTTCTTCTGCATGTGGCTCAGGAGTTATCCCAACACTGTTTCCCCATCGCTTGCTCTCACTGGCCTTGTCAAAGATCAAATAGTTGTAGGCATGCGATTGATTTCTGAGTTCTCAATTGTGTTCCCTCAGTCTGTGTGCTGTTTTTACACCAGTACCAACCTATTTTGTTTACCGTAGCCTTATAGTATACTTTGAAGTCAGGTGGAGTGTAACCTCTGGCTTTGTTCTTTTTGCTTAGGATTGCTTTGGCTATTTGGGGCTCTTTTTTGATTCCATAGCAATTTTAGAATCATTTTTTTTCTAACTCTGTGAAGAATTACATTGGTAGTTTGATAGAAATAGAATTGAATCTGTAGATTGCTTTGGGTAATATGGCCATTTTAACAATATTGATTCTGCCAATCCATGAACATGGGACATTTTTCCATTTATTTGTGTCATCGCTGATTTCTTTCAACAGTGTTTTATTGTTCTCCTTGTGGAGATCGTTCACCTCCTTGGTGAGCTGTGTTCCTAGGTATTTCATTTTATTCGTGGCTACTGTTAAGAAGATTGCCTGCTTGATTGACTGTCAGCCTGGAGGTTATTGGTGTATAGAGACACTGGGGTAGCATTTTCTAATTGAAAAGATGCTGAACTCTCTCAGACAAATACATCCTTGACAGTAGTCGAGGCTCTTTGTGGACATTGGGCAGCCTCCGTCTCCACATCTGCGAAGTGGGCATGTGGTAGCGTCTTACAAGGTGGTGGAGGCCCAGAATCAATCCTGTTGGAGGATGCTGTGAGCACAGTGTAGCAGCAGTCACAGTGACGAGGAGCCTCTGTCTGGGCGTGAACGAGAGCTCCAGCCACACCTCTGCGCCCACACTTCTGTGCATCGCCCTCGCCAACCCTGAGTATGGGTCACCAGCCGACCTGTGTGGGCTGCAGTTGTTTGCTGCATAGACTTGTGTTATTCCCTTCATTTTTTTTTTTTTTGAATTGAAATTTCCTCATTTCAAAACAAAAGTGTTATTTTTTTTTTATTTATGTGAGTAATGGTTTTTTATTCCTAAACTAGTGGCTAGTCCTCACCAGTAAAAACGAAAGCCCATTATAAATATTATTATTTCATTTGTCCTACAATTTTTCTACTATTTCTTAACAAAATTGTAAGTGATGTAGAATCACAAGCTTTAGATTATATCCAGAGTATCACAAACTGCAAACTGAAGGTTGCCTAGGGTGGCTCAGGGTGCACACTGCACAGGGCCCATGGGGGTGCCCCGACGGCCTCTGCTGTGTCCCTCTGGTTGACCCCCTTGCAGCCCCACAGGGTCTCTCTCAAAGGCCCTGGTGTGGGCCCTGCTCCGACCAGCAGCCACTGCCCACCCCACCCTGCACTGCTGGACTCCCCAGAGGAGGGGTATTCCCAAAGGAGAGAGAAGGGAGGGGCACACTGACAGACACTCAGACATGCTTCTCAGGGATGGCTGTGCCGACCAACCATGGGACCACTCGGTGGCTTTGCTAATTCAGATTAGCAAAACAGTCATAACATCTACAGGTTACTATAGTATTTCATGGGTTTTGTGGGTGTGGATTTGAGCCTCTGGTTCATGCCCAGGAATCTGAGTGTAAAAAGGTCATTTGCTTGGGGAATTCTCTGTACCTTTTGGCATAGGCCGAGAGGAAGATAGGGCGGCCAACTCCCACCCTGGACACTGACCTCAGTGCTTCCTCTGCAGGGGCCTGTGCATTACAGAATCACCAGTAACACACCTCTCCCCAATGTCCTGAGAGCCTTCAGTCCAAACCCAAACCTTGCAGTGATGACCACTTCTTTTTTTCCTTTATCTGAATCCAGGACAGTTTCTTAGCATTGCTCATAATGACCATGTTAGCAATGTGAGAAAACTTTTTGCTTCTCTTAGCTTTGTTCTCTTCTTCCTCCATGGGAAGGAGTCCCTAGGGAAGTCCGGCTCCAGGTTCAGAGCTGTTACCGATGGCACGGAAGACACCAAGGGAGCCGTGACCTCCTGCAAGGTCTCCCTTTCTTTGTAGCAACAGACAAAACCATAGTTTCCATCAGAATTAGGCAGCTTGGAGCTTTGCCGATTAGGGCCAAAACAGCCCTAAGCACCAGGGGAGCTCGGGCTAGAATGTTTCTAGCCTATTGCCAGGTTCTCCCAGCCACACTCATGTTGGTCCCAGGGAGGCAGGCAGGGACCTACTGGAGAAGAAGGTGCTTCCTAAAGGGAGGGGCTCACTGGCAGGGCTTTAGGACACGGGAGAGACCAGGTCCACCTCCAAGTCCTTCTTCACTCCGCTAGATTCCGATTGACATGTCTGGATCCTGAACAAATGATGTTCTGTGACATTAACTGACAGAGATAATAATTAGTAAAGAAGGACCCATCCGGGTAAATCCTAGACTGAAACATTTTCTCATCCATACACGATAGGAGATTTTTAACAGCTCTCAAAAATAACCCTTGGCCCCAGCGCTGGTTTGGCTGCTGTCGAGTGTGGTGGCTCAGAAAGGATGACTGGGCAGCAGAAGTTGTGTCAGTGACGGGGGTGCAGGGAACAGAGGCGTCGTGGCTACGAAAGGGGCAGCTGTATGTGTGCCTGGTGTGTCTGCCTGCCACCGAGTGGCCACTCTGAGTTTATCCTGAGCTAATTCTCTACGTCCATTTCCTCCTTTCACTCCCATAGCCTGTCTGGTCTGCGTGCCCAGCCAGAAACCCACTTCCAAAGCATGCGGTCCCCACAGGCCTAGCAGGTGACCCCTGATCCCCTTGAATCCCCATCACCTGCAGAGGACTCGGGGCCCCAGGTGGCTGCCGGGGCCCCAGGTGGCTGCCGCAGCCCCTCTGGCTGAAAGGAACAGCCCAGCTCTTGACAGATGAGAGACTGTGGATCCAGGTCCGGTCACCAAAGGTGCTCATGAGCCCTCGAGTGTCGGGGAGGAGCCCCACTCACTCTTAGGGCCTGGACAGGGATCTGACAGGGCGGAATGCCCAGTCACTTCCCTGCACCCTGTGGTTCCTGAAAGCTAGCCAGGTGTGTGCCTGTCTTTCGAGGGACCAGGTGCTGGGTGCCAGGTGCCCCTTTCCAACAGGCTGGTGAGTTCTCCTCCAGAGCCAACCCGATTCTCTGTGCATTCAAATATACACAATGTAAAAAAGAGAAAAAAGAAACGGAGGCAGGGGTTTTGTTTTGTTTCTGTTTGCTGTTGTTTGTTTTCCTTACGCATAAGCCCCGGCACCCCAGGCCGCCCCGCGCGGCTGCGTGTGTCCGCGTGCCGTGCGCCGTGGCCCTGCGGCCGGGGCCTGAGTCAGCGCGTCCGTGTCTCCCCAGCGAAGCGGTACTGCAAGGACCCCAGCCCCAGCGGCAGCAGCAGCAGCAGCTACGCACCCAGCAGCAGCAGCAACCTGAGCTGCGGCGGGGGAAGCAGCGCCAGCAGCACCTGCAGCAAGAGCAGCTTCGACTACACGCACGACATGGAGGCCGCGCACATGGCGGCCACCGCCATCCTCAACCTGTCCACGCGCTGCCGCGAGATGCCGCAGAACCTGAGCACCAAGCCGCAGGACCTGTGCGCCACGCGGGTAGGCGGCCCCGGCGGGCGGGCGGGCGGGTGAGCGGGGCCCCCGGGAGGCCAAGGACCCGCCCGCACGCTCAGTGCTCTCCCTGCAGCTCCGCGTGGCCGCTGCCGTGACCTCCCAAAGCGCTCTTCCCACCGTGAGCCGTCGGCGCCGCTTCCATGCAGCGGCCTAGGCGGCCCGTTGTCCAGCGCGCATCCGTGCTCTAAATCAGGCCCGCGGCAGGTCTGGCAGGTTAACGCGCGTCCAAGGATCCTACTCCCCAGGATCCAGAGTCGTTTCTGTAAACAAAGGACAGTACGTGGTCTTCCCGTGGCCTCCAGTGACCACACAGAGGAGGCAAAACCAAGGCTCGGTCTGAAGGAAGCTGTGCTAGCACTGGTGTCCGGTGAAACGCAGGGACCGTGTCGCGGCCCACACTCCCCATGAATTCCAGGGAACTAGGGGAGCGAAGGAAGCAAACATCAGACTTCCATGCCCAGGGGTCCGCCCGTGTTCGCAGCCAGCACGCACTGGTTCAACATTCTCAGGGATGCCTGAAAGGCACCGGGAGAGGGCCTGTTTTTTACTTTCTTGTCAATGGGCTCATGGCTTACGCTGGGCTGCAGAGAGCACGTGTAAGACGCAGCTCAGGCCCGAGAGCGCTGCCTGCCAAGGCCACCAGGAGGCCGAGAACCGAGCGCCGGTGGGGCGGGGAGCCTCCCGTCCTGTTTGAGGAGCGCTGGGCGCGGACGTGTTCACTCGTCTCCCGTCAGCAAAGGGCTCTCCGCTGAGCGCGCGCCTGGCCGCGCCCCTGGGCGCACAGCACTGACAGTGCTTTCCTAGAAATACTTGTCGTTTGTATGCGTGAAGAAAGGTCAGTCATCTTAGGTTTTGCAAATGTTTTTCTTCTAGCGGTACATTTGGTCTTAGATATTGGAGACCCGTCAGGGGCGTTCAGTTTCGTGGTAATCGAGATTGCTAAAATGCAAGGTTAGCATGGAAGAGATTCTGTGGCAACCACAAAAAAAAAAAAAGAGAGAGAGAGAGACCCCTTTCAAGTTTTTTGGCACTTTCTTAAAATTAAACTAAAACTGAGAGAATAAATGCAACGTTATGAATCTTAAATTAGCATCAAAGCTTCAAATCAGAGTGCACTTTGACAAAGAGAGTGCAGGCAGGATGACACTGTACAATTTATCAAGGTGACAGCTCCAGGGATGGGGGTCTCATTCCAAGCCTCTTCCTTCTGCTGCAGCTGGAGAGAGACCTCTGAGGAGGCAGCAGCTTGCACACCAGCTCTGAAATCAAAGTTTTGCTCAAGAGAGTGTCACTGTTTGGGGAGAAAGATGCAGGATTGTTAGGGGGTGTTTTGATTGTTTTTTAACTTTCTGACCCTGTGTCCCTTCTTCTGACTCTCCTCCTGAAAGGCAAGTACTCCAGAATCTTTGATGTGTCTCAAAGCATCATTAAAAAAAAAAAAAAAAAAAGCCTCACCCTGTACCTCTTTGATTTTTTAAGCCAGTAGACTAAATTGTAGGTTTGCTGAAACTTACAGTAGCAGGTCAGATGGTAATCGCTGTTCTAAAGGTATTTTTAGCTGCAATTGCAGATCTCCTTGCTTAAAATGGAAAATTATCTTTATCATAGAAGTTTGTATTACAGCCTGGCAAGGCAGCTCGCACCTGTAACCTCAGCACTTTGGGAGGCTGAGGCAGGCGGATCACTTGAGGTCAGGAGTTCGAGACCAGCCTGGCCAACATATAGTGAAACCCCATCTCTACTAACAAAATACAAAAAATTAGCTGGGCATGGTGGTGCAAACCTGTAATCCCAGCTGCTTGGGAAGCTGAGGCAGGAGAATTGCTTGAACCCAGGAGGTGGAGGTGGCCGTGAGCCCAGATTTTGCCACTGCACTCCAGCCTGGGCAACAGAGCAAGACTCCGTCTCTCAGGAAAAAAATTGTATTACAAGGTAAATTTTAATTCCTTCTCTTTCCTTCCTTCATCCTTCTAATTCTTTTGTTATCCTCCTCTGTAATTCTTGAACTATTAGCATCAATAAAATTAAAAGAGAAGTTTTAAGCTGATATATGTGTGTGTGTTTATACATACACATTCATACATGCATATACATGTATATACACACATGCATACACACAAAATTTTTATCTCATGTATTTGAACTGTAATAAATTAAAATTAAGTACTTTGAAATTTTCTTCTGAACAGACTCTAAATCTGAGACATAACAAAACAAGAAGGAAGGAGAGAGAGAGAAAGGATAAACAGTAGATAAATCGGGAAATGGAGGGCTGGAGGGATGGATGCCTGAATTCCCACCATTTTGCAGCTAAGCATGGGATAACAGGAATGTACCAACCATGCTTAGCAGCTTCCTTTGCCTAGACTCCCTTGGTGAACAAGCCTGTTCACCAAGGGAGTCTAGGCAAAGTAAGCAGCAGTGAGGAAGTCTGTGCTTGAGCACTATACTGGATGACAGCAAGTCTCATCTGGGAGGATGGACTTGTGACATTACAGGATGCCAGGCCAAGCACCGTCACCATGTCTTTTTGCCGACAGAACCCTGACATGGAGGTAGATGAGAACGGAACCCTGGACCTCAGCATGAACAAGCAGAGGCCGCGGGACAGCTGCTGCCCCATCTTGACGCCCCTGGAGCCCATGTCCCCCCAGCAGCAGGCCGTGATGAACAACCGGTGTTTCCAGCTGGGCGAGGGTGACTGCTGGGACTTGCCCGTAGACTACACCAAAATGAAGCCCCGGAGGATAGACGAGGACGAGTCCAAAGACATCGCTGTACGTCCTTTTCACTGAGCCTGCCTGTGCTGGCCGCCAGACTTTAAAATGGGGCCTCAGCTGAAAGAAAATGCCATTTGCACATACCTGATGAGAAAATATCTTCTCTCTTTAAATATGACCTTTAGCTGAGGAGAGCTTAGGAAAGAGCTTTTGTTGCCCAAGAAGAGATTTGTGACTACCATTGATTAGAGTGAAACAAATGATTGACTCTAGTAAATGATAAAGTTTATTTTCTAACAAGAGTGTTTTGTTACAAATGATTAAGAAAACGTATAAATAGCATGTGAGTTCATTTTTCTGGGTGTCTTGTTGAAACAATACACGATTTTCCTTGCAGGTAGGGAATTCTAATAGGAGTCTTAGATATTTAAATGGGTAACTATATGCTACTAATTAACTATCTCTTCAAAACTAAGGACGGTGTCCCTTCTCTAAGAAAACCAAAGTATTCAAAAGAGTTTACTCTAGCCCTGGATAAATTATTTTAGTACCATCACCTAAATCTTTGTTTATGACAGTATTAGTAAAACATCTATGTCAAGAACATATTTTTGAAGTAGTTATGGTGTTCAAATTCAGGTTATTAAAATAGATATAATGCCCTTTAGGCTTTGAAAAGAAATAAAGAAAAATGTTTTCTTTATGTACTGACTTTAAAGCCTTCAATTCTGAGAAGTATGACATCTTCTTTATTTCACTGAATAATGAAATTTATATCAAAGCACCAGCATTGTACAGAAACAAGGAAATGGAAAAAAGGAAACATTAGCAACACGTAGACATTGCCAGAGAGGGTTCCTGCTTATAAGTCTGTTATCTGTATTCTTCAAATTGATTTCAGTATCCAGGCATAGTGAAAAAGAACCAAATCAGAGTGGCAAGCTAGATTTCTAAGTATTTTTTTCTCCGGCAGTGTTGAATCATTACTACCAAATAAGGCATGGCAGTTGAATCTCCAAATTTATGTTAATTAAAAGTAAGCCCTCATAAAATGACAGAAGTGTGTTCATCCTAGATTGTCATGGAAGGCAGATCTTCCCATGTATCTATAGACTTAGGAAACGTGTCTGCTGAGCATTGCCACCTGTAGAAACATCTACATTACTGCAGTTGAACGCACAACCGAAAAGGAAATTTACAGTCACCTTCCTCTAAATTGTTCTCCATTACCTTGAATCTTAAAAGCACATGCTTGTCAAATACCGACCAGTGGTTGGGGAAAACTCGGCTCTAAGGCGCTGTAGTTCCAGTGCTGAATCCTGTCAGACAGGGTTGGGTAAAACAGCCCCCGACAGGTGTGTGCTAACGCTGGATCAAGAAGAGCAAGGGAAACGTAGTCTCTGGCCGCTGGACCCTGTGTGTGTCCATGTGGTGAGCACAGCCAGGTGAATACGAATAAGGCCTGGACCACTGGCAGGTGACCCTCATTTTAGGAGTTTAGAGCAGTGGATGAAAAGTTCAGTGTGCATTTTCAGAAGGGGCAAATTATCAGGATAAAAATATGTGGGCAACTTAAAGGTACAGCAGGAAGAGGTACAAGAGATAGAGGCCACCCAGAGCCACCAGCCGCCTCCCTCAGTCTGTGTGCCATGTGATCATCCGTGTGGCTCTGAAGCTGTGTTTTGTCCACAGCCAGAAGACTTGGACCCATTCCAGGAGGCTCTAGAAGAGAGACGGTATCCAGGCGAGGTGACCATCCCAAGTCCTAAACCCAAGTACCCTCAGTGCAAGGAGAGCAAAAAGGATTTAATAACGTAAGCATGCTGTGAGGTGAAATTACGAATCTTCTCAATCTTCCCATTCTCTGGCTGATTTTTAAAAACCGGATCTGTATATGCCTTGCCGTTTGAGCATGCGACATTCGCAGCGATAAATGTTTCCGACTGCCGGGTCGGTCGCGTGAGCAGCTCACCGTGCACTTGCCTGTTCCCAGGGGCGCTCTGCCGGACGGGGGCGTCGTGTTCATTTAACCCGTGCATTTTGCCGCTTTTCTTCAGGGTGCTTAAATCCCCTTGCAGACATTGCAGCTAAACTGGAAACAATGAAACTTTTTTAAAAGTTTTTTTTTTTTTTTAAACATACTTACTATTTTGGCTGTTTTTGTTTTTGTTTGGTGGCAGATGTCCAACTCCAGGGTGTGATGGGAGTGGTCATGTGACTGGTAATTACGCCTCACACAGAAGGTGTGACTTCATTTTTCTCATGGTGGATTCTGTCTTTTCAATTTATTGTTTTCAGCTTACCTCAACAATGCTGTCAAAGTAAAAATGTTGAATTCTGTGTCAACCCTTTAAGTGCTCTATGTTGACCTTCAAAAGCATGCTAATTTATGTGTTGTATAATGTCTTTTATTTTCAAATAAACGACCCAAATTTGTAAAATTCTTCTTAAGCGTTGAAGCCAAAGAGCACAAATGTTTTATCTGATTTTTTAAACAATTGCTTATTAACAGAAATATTTTCTTAAATTTATATTCGAACTGATTCAGAATTAATTCTACAAAAAAAAATTCAATATACAGCACTTGCCCATTGCTTTTCTGCATTAAACTCTTTAATTTTGGTTTTTTTATGTTGTGTTTGTTCGGGAGTTACGTGCTTCGCAGTTGACTGACCTGCTTGTCCCGGCCTGTCTTACAGTCTGTCTGGCTGCCCCCTGGCGGACAAAAGCATTCGAAGTATGCTGGCCACCAGCTCCCAAGAACTCAAGTAAGATTTAATGACAATAATTCTCTTTTAAAAATCCATTCACTCAGTAGTCCACAAAAAATGATGTATCATTTGCAAAGAAAAATGTCTGTTAAAAAACGTGACCTGTGCACCCCAGTGCCTTCATTTAGACACGTGGTTGGGTCCTTGGAATTTCAGCCACTTTCCACACAACCCATTCTGCCTTTTCCCCTGACATACCTCCAGCTGTTCATGTCATAGCCTTCCTATCTGGAATTTCCTAAAGCATGAGTATTTTCTCATCAGATATGCATGCATATGGAAGGGAAATTTTACAGTTACTCAAATTTCTACAAAATGACTGTAATTTAAATAATCAAAATTTAATGTTTAAAAGAAATTCATAGAAGTATTTAAAATATGGGCACTTAAACAGCACTCATGACAAAATCTAGCATCATAATAGGGAATTTCTTAAATACGCTGTGGTCTTCATCATGAATACTCTTTAGGACAGTGATCACGGCTGGGGGATCCAGAGAGACATGGAATTCAGCCAGACACACATCATTCTAGAGTTGTACCTCCCTGTCCTCTATGCCTGTCATTTTTAAGCATAAATCTGGCAAAATAGTGAAACACCTATGTTTATACCGCCACACCGACATCGGCATAGACATCTCTAGATGCAGGTCCAGACAGGTGCTGGAAGAAGCGGGTGGAAGTCCCAGAGGGAGTCTCAAAGCCTCCGCACTCCAGGGAGGGTGTATGTGCAGGTGCATGCAGGGAAAGAGGGCGAGACCTGGGAGATCCCCACAGGATCTCGATGAGGACCGAGAGTCCCCAGATCATCGCTTTAAATTATCTGACATGCCATATCATTATGTCAAATTGCTTGGTTTTCCTTTTGTTTGGAAAAAGCTTTATCCATGCAAAGAGAATGCTGCTTTCCAACCCACGTTTGATCTCTTTCCCAATCATCCCACCTCACCCCAGCCCCCCAGGTCCCTGACGATAGACCAGAACTATTGCAAAGTGTAGGCTTCGGTTTCACACCCGTGTCATCTTTTACAGGGTCCCTGTCCAAGGCCCTAGGGCCATAGATCACCTGCTTATGTTCAGTGACTTCCTGAACTAGCTCTTTCGCCACAAGACCCTTGGAACTCTCTTCACGGAATGTAAACGCCTGGAGGGCTTCCTCTTACTTAACGCCTTTAAAGTCTGTAGCCTTATCCAAAACAGTACCTAATGGACAAAGTAGCTTTAGGATCTCAAAATGGACAGCATTAGCAAGAACAACTCAACACACTTTGTTCAGGCGTCTTTTGTATGGCTCAAAACCACATTTCCCTCATGGTCAAAACATGACTAACTGCACTGGAACTTGGCCAATACATCAGAACATGGCAACGTTCCTTTGAATTTCTTGATGAGGGACACTTTGCAAAAGTTTGACGCATCTCCAGTTCCAACAGGCCAGCTGTAGACAGGAAAACGGCCTCTGTAAAAGTTGCGTCTAGCATCGCCTCTAATTGGTCAGAGGCTGCCAGGTTCGGTTTTCTTTGGCTTGCGTCCATTAACGTTAGGCTTGGCAGTTCACGTTGATTTGAAATTCCAAGCCGACTTGCTGTCTCTCCAGCGTCAGCACTTTCTTCTTCTCTTACCTCATCTTGCAAGACGGTGTGGTGCTCCTCACCATTATCATCTTCCGAGGGAGCCCGTTAGCTCTGTGTGCCTTCCAGGGCGGGGTGAGAATGGGCAGCCCCTCCTTCCTGCCTTGTCCTGGAGGGGAGACTGTATCTTCCAGGAGGTGGATGGCCTTTTCCTAATTTTGGTTGATAGAAGAGCCACACACATAGACCAGTCTAAACTTGTCTTTGCAAAAAGTAACTCCTATTCTGATGGTGCCTTTCTGGGAAATCTGAACTTGACTGCTTTTCTTAAATGGTCCATTTCTATTCATGGATCTTCAAAATGAAGAATTTCAATCAAACATCTTTTAAAAAAGCACTACTACTTTAATGACCAAATTTTTCTTGATGGTATAACCATAGGTTATAATTGTTTTTTCTTTAACCTTTTAATTGGTGACACCCTCCATCCGTTACTTGCTGGATCTGGGTCAGGAAGATATGTTGGGTGGTTTCTCAAGCCCAGGAGCATGGACCGGGCCCCTCGCAACTTGCAACAACTTTCTTTAGAATAATTCCCGTGTGAGTCCTTTTTCATATTCTCTGTATGTATTTTCAAGGGTTTGGTCAATTCCTCCTGCAGCAGTGTCATCCCTCACTAAGAGCATGAAGTTAAGCCATTCACTGCACCTTGCAACAATCTCTCATCGTTCGCAAAGACATAATAGGAAGTGAGCCCCAATTGCCCCAAACATTCTTCTCTACAATATGCGTCAGCTAACACATGGAACTTTCTGGAAATTTCCTTCTTGTCACTTCCAACCCTGAATTGTGATATTTGGCCTTTGACAGGACATTCTTGATCATGGACAAAACAAGCTTTCCAGATAAACTCTCGTTCTTGGATCCCCTAAACTCTTAAACTTCCTGAGATAATACTATGTCTGGATCTTACTCAGGGCAGCAAGCGTGGGACATTCTTAAGAGTAAATCCATAACTTCATGTCTGATTGTGTACAATATGTAAACCGAAACTGGATTAAAATTGAATGTGCACGTGAATCTTACTCCAACGCTGGGACGGTTGCTTTCTTGGCTCCTTAGCCCATCTGATGTCAAAGACAGAGTTCAGTGGCTCAGAAGTCAGAGAGGAAGCCCCCAGGGTAAAAAGGACACTGTGGGGAGGCAGACAGAGGGGGGATGGCCAGTTCCAAAAGTCTCTGTGCCTGGCAGATGTTTTTGCATTGATGCTTGGAGGTAGAGTTCACCACCACCTTGCATGTCCTTTCTGGGAGCCGGCCTCACAGCCCCACCATGAGCCCTGCCTGGCTGTGACATTCATTGAGACCACAGGCCAGAAAGCAAAAACGAATACATTTGTGCAAATTAGAGTTTTAGGGGGTGAGAACTCTGCCCACCATGATCTCTCATTCTCAAGAAGAGTTTCTCCTCATGACATTTCATTTGCTAGGATTCCCTCAAGGAAACAACAGGAAAGAGCTTGCAAAATCACCATAACTGGTCAGTCTTTTCTTTTTCTTTTTCATTTTCTTAAGGAACCCTGGTCTCCCATCCTGGAATTACTTTTTCTATTTCCAGATGCGTGTTCAGGTGTAGACATGGGCATGGTGTGGGCATAACCAATGTCAGCCAAATACAAACTGATTTCAATCACAGGTAATGGGCTTTAAGAGGAGCCTGCAAATCGGCTTCCATGTATGCTTCAGTCAGCCAAATTAAGATTCCTCCGTAACTATCCATGCGTTTGTCTTATAATACCACGAGTCCCGACGTTAGCGTAACTCCTTGTAGGAAAAAGAAGCTTGGGGCACTTGTTAGTCTCCTGATGTCTGAGCTGGGACTGAGTCATCATGGGAGTGAGGGGATTGTGCTTCTGGTCCCTTGGCCTTTGTGATGGTCTCACACACTCTGTTGTCTCTGGGCTTGTATCCTAGGCATTTTCAGCTTGGGCATACAGGAAGTTTAGCCACATCTAACACATATTTTAACCTGGTTACATGCATTTTAAAATAAATCATAAATCGAAGAGTTAGCATTTTGAACGTAGGTCAAGATGTTGCTGTTTGCTGAGGCTTTGTCTTTCTAGGCCGTCCTGGGGCTTAGGTTCTCTGCTGTAGACACAGCGCAGGCTCAGGAGATTATTTACCAGGCTCTCCTGGAGAGAGACGTGAGCTTTGCTCACCCCTCAGCTTCCATTGTTAGGGTGCGGAGGGTCATCCGCTTTGACTGCTCACCAAGTTCTTAGAAATAATCCTCATTTCTGTAATATTTGCTTTCACAGTTTACAATAGTCAATCCCTGGAACTTTGTGAATTACAACTGCCCTTGGCTGGGGGCTGGTTTCTTTAACAGGCAGCTGTATTTCCTTATCAGGAGAATGAGTTGACCTCTGTGTAAATTCAGCTCTTTTAGGACAGAAAGTTGTGTGATTCCAGCCTTCACATTGGGAGGGGAGCTCATGCGTGAGCTCTCACTTCAAAGATTGCTCCCGTAGCACCCTCGTTTCTGTTATAAGAAACGATACCATCCAGCAGCTGGCTCAGCTCGCCCGAGAGCACCTGGTCGCACATGACCCGTGAGCGGGAATGTCTCGGGGGAGAAGAGGCGATGGCCTGGGGTTTCTCAGATGCGGGTTTCTCCCACGCACAGGGTCCACTGGAACTCTAGCAAGCACACCCTGGCCGCAGGGACTGAGCTTCTGCCCTAGAGCCTTCCCCAGATCTGTGGCGGCACCTGCTTGTGCTGAAATACTGCAGGCCTGTAGGGTGCCTGACAGCAGACAAAGTGCTTCTTCACAGTCTGTCACCTTTGTGAGGAAAGGTGCTTAGACCCATTTTATGGATGTGAGAACTGAGGGACGGGTGGTTGGGCCACTGAGTTGAGATGCACAGACAGTCAACTGCAAGGACAAAGCCCGAGCTCAGAAGCTTTCCCACACTTCACACTTGCTTCTCAAAATCATTAATACCACCTTAGGTGTGCTGCTTTGTGATTGAGAATTAAAGGTTTACATTTAGTTATGACTACCACCATACGCATGCACACACACATGCACACAGAACTTATTTTTGTTTTCACAGTTGGCCTTGCGCAGTTTTCCTGTGACCCACACCTGGAGCTGGGCTGGGACCCGCCCGGCAGTGGCCAACTCCCGGTTCTGTGCCACATCCCTGGTGGAAGCTGACGCATCCACTCCCCACAATCAGCTAAAAGCATTTTGAACTTGCTTCCCCAGGGACCCAGGTCTACCATTTGTATTTTCACATCTGTAAATGGCTTATAAAGTTTGCACTATGGCATTTATAAAAAATATCCTATAAAATACAGCCTATTGAAGATTGAGATGGAGTTTCGCTCTTGTTGCCCAGGCTGGAGTGCAATGGTGTCATCTTGGCTCATGGCAACCTCCGCCTTGGGCTGAATCTTACTTATTTTAACTAAGTATACTGACGGACAAGGCAACCAAAAGCAAAACAAAATGGACAATCACATTGAGAACGTTTGGTGTTTAACTGTTTGAAGGCCTTGATGAAACATTCCTAAAGTTCTTCGGGAATATTTGAAAGGTAGTTTAGGTCGGTCTGTTTCTGCCTACCACAGGAGTCTGGTAATCAAAGCAGGCAAGAGGAGGCAGGATCTGAGGCCAGGGTCCGATGCTCTGCTTTTCATGGAGAGATTCTCTGTGCAAAAGAAAACGCAGAGTGTGCGTTTTCCAGTCATTGAGGTGCACCGTCAATCTCCCTGTGCCTCAGTTTCCTTACCTGTGGAGTGGGACAGCACCGGTAGCAGGCACACACCTGACATTCAATACCTGTTACTGTTGACAACAACCAGGTATAAAAATCCCCACAAAAATGAAACCTTTCCATTTTTCATTTACGTTTCACATTCATTCTATGAAAACTAAATGAAACATGATGAATGCGGACGTGGCTGCCCAATCCACAGTCAGTTAAGAAAATAATGAAAGTCTCATTTAAAAGCTTTCTAGCTACTCAGGAGGCTAGGCATGAAAATCGCTGGAACCTGGGAAGCAGAGGTCGCAGTGAGCCGAGATCATGCCACTGCACTCCAGCCTGGTAGACAGAGTGAGACTCCATCTCAAAAAAACAGCTTTCTCAATCTTACCTTTCCTCATTCTTTGCTCAGGTCAAGATTTTTTTTAACTTTGCAGCCCCACACTTTGGCAAAATCAGCATACTGTTTGCTAAAGAGGGGGTGGGTTCTATTGACATTTTATTTTATCTTTAATTTGCCATATTTACTGGCTTCTTGACCAAATTCATCTGTTTTGTCTTAAGCCATTTGAAAGGCAGTTTTCAAGGTTGGTGGCTTGATTGAACTTAGAGATAGGGAGCTCAAATCTTCCAGGGAATGAAGGTAAATTTCTAACTGTTCACCAAAGCTGGCTTTGTGGGGGTTTGGTTTTTTATTGTCACAAATTTGGAAACATTTTAAATTCAGAAGAAAATCATGAGGAAGACTTTTAGATGAAATATTTCTTAGCGTTCCCTTCTTTCATTTCAAAATTATGAAACATTTAATACAAAGATCGGGAACTACTGAATTGTATTGCCTACTTTCACACAAAAATCATTTGTCATCGAATCAAATGTAAAATAACGCGTCTTATACAAACTATTTCAAATTATTTAAAAATGCATTGATTTTTAAACTTCTGGATGACTTTTTAACATATATAGCATTGCTGTCACACATGAACAGAAGGAAGAATTTATCTTCCTTATAATTTTAAATACTGAAGTTCTAAAGTTATTTTAGGCCAGGCACGATGGCTCACGCCTGTAATCCCAGCACTTTGGGAGGCTGACGCAGGCGGATCACCTGAGGTTGGGAGTTTGAGACCAGCCTGACCAGCGTGGAAAAACCCCGTCTCTCTACTAAAAATACAAAATTAGCCAGACGTGGTGGCACATGCCTGTGATCTCAGCTGCTTGGGAGGCTGAGGCAGGAGTGTCGCTTTAATCAGGGAGGCGGAGGTTGCAGTGAGCCAAGGTTGCAACACCGCACTCCCACCTGGGCAACAAGAGTGAAACACTGTCTCAAAAAAAAATTATTTTAAATGTACATACACACATATTACTAAGCTATAAATATATATTGTTGTTTTACACACTCACATGTTTTGTTATTTTTTGGTCTAGGTTCCAAAGATGGACACATTTCCTTTCATAAGACACATTACATTGTCTGAGCTCTCTTCGTATTTCACATCTAATTAAATTGGCCTCTTCTGATTTGTGGGAATTCTGGGCTTCTCTGGGGTGGTTCTGAGAAATGTGCTTTCTTGGGCTTCATGGGTCCCCACGTCTGACTCTGGGCAGCAAGCAGGATGAGAAGCCAGTACCCTGTGATGGGTAGGTCTAGCCAGAATGAGGAGATTATGTTGTCCTTTCATTGTAAATTTGAGGTTTAATCTAGTAAACACTTCGCTAATTTGTAGCTCCCTGGAGCCAAATAAGTGAAATTGGAAATCAAGTAGATGCTCCCTTGGGAAATGACTGGCAAGGCTTTGGGATATCCTGGCCATTTCAGGGGAGAGGCTCCTTCCCTCCGGGGCCTGTTCGTGAGTTTGGAAGGAACTCAAGGACCATTGGGTGCACAAGGGTCTGGGAAGCAGGAAAGCTCACAGCCACGTCTGCGTTTCAACCTGTCCCTGTGCTCTCTCTTCCATGAGATCGGTGGCCTTCCAGGAGTGAGGACTCAGGGAAATCACGCTGTGCCGTTCTGTTCTGTTCTACTCTATTCTATTCTATTCTATTCTATTATTCTATTCTATTCTATTCTATTTTCTATTCTATTCTATTCTTTTGTTGCATTTTTACAGAAAGAGTTTTGTTTCTGGCCCCAGTGAATTACATTTAATGATATTTTAGAAGTTGCTAGGTTCTACAGGTGATTACAGGTTTCTATTCATGAATGGGAGATGGAGACATCTCATCTACCTCCAAAGAGAAATTGAGAATATTCTAAGAATGTAAAGAGGTTGGACATCCCACATTTACCTGATGATTTTAAGAAAAAGCTAATCATCAAAATAAAATGTGACTTGGTTGTGGAAATGAGAGCCTTAACTGTCCAGCGGAGCTTCCAGGGATGATGAAGTTACCTGTTCTGTGCTGTCCCACACGGAAGTCTCAAGCTGCTGGAATGAGGCTGCTGTGGCTGAGGAAGTGCATTCTTGATTGTATTTCGTCTTCATTAATTCAAATTTAAATGGCCACATACACCAAGCAGGTATACACACTGGGCAGTGCCCGTGAGAACACTGCACTTATTTTATGTTGTTCTTCATGTGGTTTTTACTACCCAAAGAACAATAGAAATCGTTCTAATTCTAATTAGAATTACATTCTAACAAATATGTAGGAATATTTCATTTCTGAAACTGAAGGGTTCACGACATTTTTAAGCATCTGCCTTATACTTTTAAGCCATTGACACGTAGGTGAATAATTTTTTGTTGATATATTTGTATCTTATTTTGTTTAATGCAGTTTGTAGACAGATTAAAACTAAATGTGACATAAATGTCAGTGCTACCATTTTCAGAGTAGAAAGCCTGCATGTTGCACAGTGGAATGAGTGCAGACCTCACTCTTTGGGACCACCACTGGGCCAGCACTCAATATAGGCTAGCGGAAAGACTCAGTGGTGTTCTTTTGAAAAGCCACGCAACTTGATTACTTTCAAGCATGGACAGAAATTCAAATTTAGTTAATCGGGTGTTATCAAAGAGGGGTCTGTAGGCCACCTCCTTCGGTAACTAAATAAACCTTGCATAATTAACACATCCACTGCTAATAATTGGGGCTTTCACATTGTCAGAGGCTGTTTCCACCTGTATCTTCGGTATTTCTCTCCCAAGCTTGCTTCTGCATTCATTAGCACTACCTGCCAGGCGAAGCTTATTTCCAGAGGGGACCCCAGCACCTCCGTTGTCCCAGTTAGTTTTCGTGTCTGAATTAGGAAGATGTCATTATCATGCAGGGTTTTTTTAGAATTTAGGAAACAAATGGGTGACATATTTTGGGTGATTTTGGGTCTCAGGGCCAACTGAGAGCAAGCAGAGTCCAGCAGACTCTGCTTGCAGCCGTGGCCGCACCCGGAGCCCCTGCCCGTCCCATTGCTCAGCTCTCTGTTCATGTCACTCTCCTTTGACCAAGTGCTGATGGCGTTCATCTTGCACCCTCACCGAACAAGGATAAAACATCCACCCGCTATGTAAAAGCAGCTGCTCCTGGCACAAATGCTTCCTCTTAGCGAAAGGGAGTAAATAGCTCATCAATGGAGCAAGGAAGTTTTTAAATGATTTTTTTGGATGTAAACCTAATATAAGCTCAAAAAATTGAGAAAGAAAAGAATTAGGAAAAAGAAAAAATATGTATAATCTCACCACTCTCACAGATATGTTTGCATTTGTGTGCAATCACAATGTGATTGAAACCTGCTTTTCCACTGAGCATATAAGTCGTATAATCTTCTTTTTAATAACTGCATCATATTTCGGGGAAAATATGTTTTTGCAGCTTCCATCATAACCAACAAGCGATAAAAATCTCCAGCACCAGGAGTCCGGGCATTCTGAAGCCTGTGTTGTCCGTGAGGGCTTCGTCACCTGCTTAGCTGAAACCAGGGAAGTCTCCCCAGAGCTAGGATGATGACAGGGAGAGCTTAGCTGCTGAAGGGCTTTGGGGGGGGGGGTGTTTTCCTGCTGCAGGGGTATAATTTATCCTACAGAACCAGGGACTGACTGTGTGGTGCTCTCTGAGCTGTGATCCTCCCATGGGACCTTGGTCATAAGGAGACCGCTTGAGTCTCCGGCAGGGTGAACAAGCCAGGTTTCTGTCCTCCTCTAGTCTGATATTTGGGGAGACAGCCAACACACAGTCCCAGCATGCTTAGAAGACACCAGGATGCCAGCAAAGGAGGGGCAGGGAGAAAGTTCTAGACACCAGGATGCCAGCAGAGGAGGGGTGGGGAGAAAGTTCTAGAACAGCAGAGCGGTGTAGGAGTCAGATCACATGAGGCCACTGGTCTTGGCAGGACTTTAGTCCTGTCCTGAGTGAGACATTGCTTCTCAAATCTCCCTGATGCCTTGCAGTGGGGTACAGGGATGAGAGGCGGCAGGTGCTGAGGTTTCCATGGCAGTATGTCTAGGGTCAGCTGAGGGAACTTGTTGTGAGGTGAAGAGTGTCCAGGAGAGTCGCCCAGAGGCCAGCTGTGGCCCCTGCCCATGGGGAAAGCTTGCCAGGGTGAGGGGTGGGCGCAGGCTCAGGAGCCCCGGGTGGACAGGTGGGTCTGGGTCCTTGCAGGCACTGTGTGGAGATGTGGAGGAGAACAACATCGGGAATGTGTATGTGGAGGGGTTCCAGGGGTCTGTCCCCAGGCTGGACACGGAGTCCTGGGCACGAACAGCATGAAGGCCATGCATGGACACGTCACCAGTCAGCGGGTGTTGACGGACAAGGATGCCAAGCCTCACCCCTCCTCACTCTCCTGGACTGGAGCTCAGGCCGTGCCCCAGGTCTGGTTCCACAACCAGCAAGAGGGGCCCGCAGGATCTGATTATATTCTGGGAATGAAAATAACTACAAAATTTGGAAATTTCACCACAAAGATCTCAGATGTTCTCCTGACCTGAGAGGGCAGCACTCCCCTTGCACACCCCACTGACAATGCCCTGGGAACCAGGCAGCCGGAGACACACTCACATGGCTCCAGCCCTCAGATCTCACTGCAGGTGTGCGAGTGGACAGAACTGCACTGAAATCCAAATTCTGCATCTTTGTTAAGATATCATAACTACTGGAGATTATTTCAATATTATTAAATAAATATGTGTTTAACACATGGACAGAGAGATAGGGCTTAACTTGCAAGGGTAGAGAAGCTCGCCTGCCCAGTGACACTAGGAATGGAGTCCTGGGGTGGGAGGCGAGCAGTGAGTTCACACGTCCTTGCTGGACCCTGGAGCAAAGCAGGGGAGGCTTAGGCGTGGCACTGCTAGGTCAAGAAAGGATGGGAATGACGTCTTCTAGAGGAGATTTCTTCCCTGGCCGTGATCTGGTTATCGAACAGGATCTGTTTCCCTCACCACTGCCTGGACATCCATCCGGAGTGAAGTCTGTTTGCCGCCCGGCATGGTGCTTGGGAACAGAGACGGAACAGCAGTGAGGCTGGGAGGGAAACTGAGGCGCTCACCTTCTCCTGAGAGAACTGCTTTGATTTTACCTTCAACAGAAAGGTTGGGACACATTCAGAGATGTGCAAGGTATTTCACCTCGAGGCTTGAAGACAGCGTAAGGAATCTGAAAATGTGTATTTCAATATTCTCAAAACAACCATTTAAAATGTATGCATATCTTTTGGTGCAAGGACTACGTGACACCCTTCCCCTCTGGGCCCTTTGCGAGGCAAGCACGCTCCCTCTAAATCACCTTCCTTGGCCTCCTGGGTTTTTTGAAATCCAGCCTGTTCACCCAGGCCCAACACCAGCACAACACTCGACTCACGGAGGGTCCAGTTTCCCTCCTCGGATGTGACCTTGACCTCGTCAGCCCCGCCACTGTGGCCTCCCCTACAGTGATCGCACTCACTCCAGCTCTGCGCTCAGTTGGTGGCTCCCGCCTGCACCTACGTTCAAGGGTTCAAGGAATGAAGGAGCCTTGAGGGTAGGATGCCAGGCTTCCAGGTTTGAGCCTCTCCCGGACGACGCCCCTCAGCAACTGTTGCCCATTGTTTAAAATCCAGGCCTTTGAGTAAAACACTAATGAATAAGTGAGAATATATCTATCTCACAACGCAGCCCTGTGAGGAATGCAAGGATTATGGAGGGAGGACCACGGATGGGCCAGCAGATGGGCTGCCCGGTGACCTTGGAAAGGAGGCTGCCTGCCCCAGCTCCGGCCTCTTCCCTAGTGAGGGAGGGGCTGGCTAGACGGTCAGAAGTTCACGCAAGCCTGAAAACCTTGCTGCTCCAGTGGAAATGGGGCAAGGAGGAGGGCTGAGGTCAGCAGGTCACCTTTCCATGAGGAGGACAGCGGTGGGACTGGCTGGCAGAGTGGCCTGCGAGTGGGATCGGGTTGCAGTGTCACATGGAGGTGACTTGTGGCAGCAAAGCAGAGAGACCTGGCTCCACCCTGACTGCTGCCCAGCGCCCCACACCATTGTCACCTGCAGCCGGGGCTTGGACGGGGGAGCAGGTGATGGAGGAAGCACATCCGGCCCAGCCGCTGGACCAGACGTCGGTGGAAGCCACGTCGTTGCCCATCGGGAATGCCTGGTGGCCCCCTCCTGCCCTGTGCCCAGGTGGCCCATCCACAGCCACGCCTCACAGCAGGGGAGAGGAGCCCAGGGTGCAGCAGAGAGATGGGTCTAGCCAGTGCTAAAGGAAGTCAGCAGAGTTTGGAAATCTTAACCAACCCAAAAACACTTAACAAAATAAGGAAGACGCAGTACTTTTCCCCACGTTACGTTAGCTCGTCTTCGCAAAGCAGGTGACCTTCTGCGCCCACTTCACAGACAGGGAACCTGGGGCTTCTTGTGGAGAAACGACTTGGATCTTTCCATTTAAACTCATATTCCCTTCCCACATTTAAAACTCATCTTGGAACAAAAATGTGTTTCTTGTTTTCCATACCTGGGTTGCTTGTGGAGGGGAAGGAGAAAAACATTGGGTCATTGAGAACATGAGTGTTCACCTCGGGATGGCACACACGCACCCCTGCACTCGTGTTCCCTCGGCCAGCCTCTCCTCGACCTCGCACTGTCCCTCCCCCGATGTAGATTTCCTGTCACTTTCTCCTTGCCTGTCCCAGAGTCCAGTGTCTTTGGCCATCCCTCTTCTCCATCCCTCTCCCTCCGAGTGGTGTTTACTAGGCTGAAGACACAGCCATCCGAACTCGTCAGGTGCTGAATTTCAGGCCACATGGCTTTGGGTGTATTCTGCTCTCCAGAACTTGTCAACTCTCAGGAAGTCAAGGTCTATTTGTGGAATTTTCTATTCTTATTCCTTGTTTTAAGTTACATATGTCATGTTTTCTGACGAAGCTCACAGGTGAGGGTCAGAGCTCTCTGAGAACTCCACAGAAAGCCAGCACCCTGAGTTGGGGATTGGGGCTTTCTGAGCACCCAGGATGGTGTCTGACACCTGCCAGACACTTAACAAAGCATCAGTGAATTTAATTAAACCAAAGATCTCGGTCATTCTTATTAATGCTGGCATTTCAGGGGGACATCTGGACCGGTGACGATGCCATGTGCCTGAATTTGGGTTCAGTCAGCTCTTACTGTCGGAATAACAAGGTCGTGACTGGTGACCTCCTCCATATTCAGCCTCGGAGGCACTGGCATCTCTCTAAGTAGTTCTCATTTTTTCTCATATCATGACAGGAGTTTTGTCATTGAAAATGTCTGCCTTTAGCTTTTAATTCCCCAGGGATATCAAATGGAGTAAGTTTTTAGGTAAAATAAAAAGAGTTTAACATTTCTTTTTCATTTTGTTGTATTTGAGATACATTATTTTCTTTTTCTTTTTCTTTTTTTTTATTTTTGAGATGGAGTCTCACACTGTCGCTTGGGCTGGAGTGCAATGGCACGATCTCGGCTCACTGTAACCTCCGCCTCCCAGGTTCTTGCAATTTTTCCTGCCTTAGCCTCCCGAGTAGCTGGGATTACAGGCATGCACCACCACTCCCGGCTAATTTTTTGTATTTTTAGTAGAGGCGGGGTTTCACCATGTTGGCCAGACTGATCTCGAACTCCTAACCTCCTGATCCACTCGCCTCGGCCTCCCAAAGTGCTGGGCTTACAGGCGTGCACCACTGTACCCACCTCTTTTCTTTAAAAATGTATGTATTTAAAAATTGCATGAATAGAGAATCCTCAAAAACCTGGAAACATTTGAAAACTTAGGAGTGTCTCAAAATGTGCTGTGAGGCCGTGACCCTAGAGAGCAGACCCTCTGTCCATCCGCCTGCAGCACCTGTGATTTCTATGGCCTCTCTGCAAAGCCCAAGGCAGGAGGCAGGGGCTGGAGCAGTGGTTATGAGCACAGCCTGCAAAGCCAGGCTGCTGGCTGCACTCCCTTGCTTGACCACCCAAAGGCTGTATGATCCTCAGCAAGTTGCTTAACAACTCTGTTTTCCCCATCTACACAGTGAGGATCGTGTGGCCCCTACCTGTGAGGTCGTGATTATAAAGATTAAATGGGCTCATGTTTATAAAGTGCTTAGACTAGTCCCTGGTGCCCAGAATACGCTGTATAAGCATTTATTACAGAAAAGAATTAAATCCCAGAAGTAGATGGGCAGGAACCAGCTGGTGAACGACCTGAAGTTCTGAGACTGTGGAGGAGGCAGGCATGTCAGAAAAAAAAGGACAAAAATAATTAACGAACTAAAATGTATCCACTTCCAGCAGGGAATGAAATAAAACTTCTTACACTTGAAATTCCAACAACCAAGATCAAAATATTTTCATGATGAAAGAATTCCATTTTTCTAATATGTCTTTTCCTTATTCTGATATAGTACAATTTAAAAATGCTCAGACTTGCAGATCAGGTTGAAAATCATCAAATAAAAATGTCTATCAGCCTACAAGCCCACCTCCAATCTAGGCCACACCCGCTGCCTTCCCTCTGTCCTCACTGCATTCCAAATTATAAACCATTTTCCTAGCTGGCATATTTTGGTCATCTCACTCTCTGTCATTTCTTTATTTTTCAAACTGCCTTACATTCTGGCTTCAGTTCTACCTTTCTTTGGATGGCATGTGTGTGAAAGTGAGAACATGGTGGAAACACAGGCACTTTTCATGTCCTGGTAGATAACTGTGGGTCGGAACACGCCTCTCCAAGACAATGATGGAGACGTCCGGAAATCTCCTCCCTTTGTTTCCCGTTCATGTAGATTCCAAGCAGACCAGTGCCCAGGCTTCCTCGGGCAGTCTGTCACACAAAAGATTAGCCTTCCACTTCCCCAGTTGCGCATTAGCTGCACCTTTATGATCCTGCACTGGCATCACCTTGATCCGTTATCAGTACAGTACAGTGCATGGTGGGGTGCTCCATCGTCTCTACAAATAATGCAACTCATACAATGCACCTCCTCCAGAATCTGGGTGGCACTTCCGCATTTCACGTCTCAGCAGTGACCTGTTTGAGCTTCGCCTTGGACGGTCGCCTCTTACTATCAGCGCTAATGGTTTTGTTTTAAATCTAGAGCTCTCTTATCCGTGCTAGTAGCATCTTGTACTTGCAAGCTCTTCAGTTCTTTCAGAATGTTGGGTTATCGTTTGACCCACACCAGGATTTTTTCAACACATACTTGGTTAAGCCATCCTCACTGTGCCAGGCCCTGAAGAGGCTGAGGGCTGAGGCAGCCTGGGATCAGCGGGGGCTGCTAGGCCAGGCATCTTTCCTGTGGGATGAGGGCAGGGACACAGAGACCCTCTTTCCAGACCCTTCACCCCTCCAGCCACTTGGGCTTCTGCAAGTCAGTTAAACTTCCTGAGCTCCAGTTTTCTTACCTAGAAAAAGCAACAATACCCTCTGCCCTCCAGCTACACTGAACTCACATGAGGTCCCACCGGGCGCACTTTGCCCAGCTCTCTGCAGAGGCCTCTGGCTGCAGAGCATGGATGGGCATCCTGGTTCTCCAGGCCAGGAAACTGAGGCGCAGAGACAGGAGGGGCCCTCCTGGAATTCCCCAGCAGCATGGGCTTCCAGCCAGGTCTGGAGAAGAGTCTTCCCGGAGTCCCCTCCACCAGCGAGATTTCCATAGCACTTTAAGGGTTAAATTAATTGCCTAAGAGTGAAAGTTTTAATTTAGACATTTAAGTCACTTGATTTTCAGTCCCTCAGAATAGTGACTTTTCTGTGTTAGCGACTCTGGAAACCAGGAAGGGCCATGGGTGACACAGGCTCTCAGGCTCGGCAGTTCCTCCTCGGCTACTTCGGTCTCACCTGCGTTTCCCTTCCCTCTCCTCTCCCTCTGCGGGGACTTAGGGATGCATTTAACATTGTTCATGTATCCCATGCACCAACACATAGCCCCAGCCTAGGGCAGGGCGGGTAAAGAAGATCGGTGAGAAATACACAGCCTGAATGCCGGGCAGTGGCCCGAGGAGCGGGTCCCCCTCACTACAGCCACTTCCACACACACCGGCTGCCCTTCAGCGGTAACTTTCAGAAATGAACATTGTATCTCCATTAAAACTGCAAAGCTGCTTTTCACAGAGGCATGATTTCAACCCAGTCTTCCATAACTGGAGTAGCAAATGCTATGGATTAACATTTTCAGTGAAAACATGGATCACCTAAAACGTCCCTTTTGGAGTTCTACCTAGAACAGCCCGATTCAGAGTTCACAATGGACTTGCCTGGCCAAGTCTTCCCTACAGGAGAAGAGGAAAATCCGCCTCCATTTTCTTTCCAAATGAGGTCTTTGGCCCAAAAACACCAACTGGAAAGAGACGCCTGGCCAGTGAGGCAAGACTGGGCCACTTCTGCAAGCTGCTGGTGCCAGAAGACCCGCCCTCTGCGGCCACCTCCACCCTGTCCTGTCCTGCTGTGCATTTGAGAAGCTTCCGGATTGCTGCTCTCTGGGGCAGAGTCATTCATGATCTTTCCATAGCCAGGCAGAACAGGGGGGGAGCTGAGGAAGGAGAATGCCAGGGAAAGACCTGTCCCCAGCAGTACCAAGCAGGCTAGAAGTCCTGGACCGTGGCTTCATGTCAGCATAACAGGACAGAGAGCTTGATGACTTCCCAAATCCATGCAGCTTGGGTGTACTTTGGATTTCTGCCAAAGCGACAAGATTTCTCTGCACCGTGACATGATTTCAACAAATAATTTCAATGAAGAAATTCTCATTACTAAAGTCAGCGTCTTCGTGACCCACTGTCAGAACTGACATCATGCACAGGTAGAGAATAATAACGCCCTCTGAGTTTGACTCCTTGGCTCTGAAAAACTGTCTTGATAGCTCATCGACCTTACAAATGATCAATTGTTCAATGCAACGGATGAAGGCTGTTTGTTTTTCATGTCGTTTGAATTTAAAGCATTGACTAGACGAGTAGCTTGTTTCCTGTTATGGAAAGGGGAGATCTGTGTGGGGTGGTGAGCAGATGCCGGCCCCATATCCAGACAGCCTGGGGTGCTCCTGGCTTGCCACTCGCTGGAAGGCCTGTGCTCAGTACTTAGTTTTCCTCCAACCTCAGCCTTTTTCTCTGTGAAACTGGGATAATGATAATAATCATCTTCCAAGTCTAAGATGAGGACTAACTTAGATGACTTAGCCTTTAAGTGCCTGATGTTGTGTCTGGCCAACTGTAGGTAATCACTGTCTCCAGCAGACCAGAACAGAGAGAGAGGGCAGAGTGAAGCACTGCCTGCCCCATCACCATTCGTTCCGTCTTAGAACAAAACGCCTTTCCCTGAAACAAGGGCATTCTCATCGTCTCTGAGCCTGTGGAGTGTGTAGGGCGTGTAGTCCTATCTCTGTTGCACCGAACTCAAGCAGGCACACACACAGGCTCACACACCTGCACACACAGACACCGCAGCACAGGAGAACGCGCCTCCAAGGAGTGCAGCCGGGCTACTGGGGAGGACCGGGCTGAGAGTGCCAGGTCTCAGGAGACCTCAACTCAGTGCCCTTCCCAACCAGCTGTACCATCTGCCCTGAACCAGTTTCTAAGACGAAATGTGCAGAGCAGTCGGACAACACAACCCAATGCCAGGCTGTGCACTTTGTCTCTGGAGAAGGTACAATGGCACGTGGGAAAGAGGCTTGCAGCTAGCATGTGATTCTGATGTCTATTCTGACTGCATGTGGGTTGGTGAGGCACAGATTGGTCCCTGGCGGCCAGCAGGCAGCCCTGGCTGAGACTGTAGCACCATGGCCTGCATAAGCTCAGTGACAGCTGGTGTGTGTTCTGAAGGCTCCTGGGCTGCACATCCTTCTCCCCGCTGAGGGCTGGTTAAGCTGAACCCAAATCCTCACTGAGAGGCCCTCCCCAGCCGGAGCCCACCCCCATGGCCCCCACACCTTAGGCCATCTCCCCTCCCTCCTCAGTGCCTGGCAGCGCCACTGCAGCCAAGGAGCTGATCCTGGCACTCAGGTTTCCTGCACAGGATAGAACCAGCCTGCACCACAGGGAGGAGGAGGGAGGAGGAAGGGGGAGGGAGCCTAGCAACCATGTCTCCATAGCAACACTCGCCTGCATCCCCTCTGCCTCTCGGCCCCAGGGCAGGCCCCTGAGTGCCAGAGAAGGAGGGGCACAGAGAAGGCAGCTGAGGAAGGGAGCCCCTTCCCTTCCTAAGCCTTCAAAGAGCCTTACCCCCGGCTGGTGACGCCTGCTCTGCCTCCGGGCGGGGAGGATGGGGCTCTGGAGACCTGCTCCTTGCCAGCGCTGATAAGACAGGAAGATTAAAAATGCCTGCAAGCATCTCATCCTCTAAGATCCTTCCCAATTATCAAGGGTTTCTTCCTTCCTTCCTCTTCTAGAAAATCATTCCTGTTCTTTCTTTATAGCTTACATAACAGATCATTTTTTAAAGGAGATTCTTTGCCTAAGAAACATATTTTTGATATTACGCAAGTGCAGTTTGTATTAAAATACACTCTGAAACAGACACATTTTTAAATGATTTTCTTAAAAATTAGAGCCAAGACCTGGGGCAGTGAGTGGCTCACACCTGTAATCCCAGCACTTAGAGAAGTCAAGGTGGGTGGATCACCTGAGGTCAGGTGTTCAAGACCAGCCTGGCCTGACCAGCCTGACCAGCCTGACCTCATCTCTAGTAAAAATATAAAAATTAGCCAGGTGTAGTGGCGGGTGCCTGTAGTCTCAGCTACTTGGGAGGCTGAGGCAGGAGAATCTCTTGAACCCAGGAGGCAGAGGTTGCAGTGAGGCGAGATCACGCCACTGCCCTCCAGCCTGGCAACAGAGCGAGACTCCATCTCAAAAAGAAAAGAAAAAAAAACAGAGCCAAAGTTGCTTCCCATTGAAGGTGTAGAAAATATAGATATTTCTAATATTTAAGTTTGCCACAGGCAGCAGCCCCTGCCCCTCTCCCTGCCAGAAAATGTTCTTTTACTTGGAACAGTATTGGGGACAGAAATGAATGGAGAATCACTCATGGAATGAAGGTGGTGTGTTAACAATGGCCCTCATCTACGTATTTGCATTAATGAGCGCATCTATATTTAATCACCAGACTCTCATTGCATCCAGACTGCTGTGAGTGGGAGTCGCAGACAGAGCCATATGCACCCTCCATCTTCTCTGGAGGAGAGCCAGGGAATGTCCCGAGGTCCCCCCGCCCCCCAAAACCTGTGGATGTGGCTACCAGGGCTGCTCTCGGCATGTGCCATTCACTGACTTTGACGTCCTCCTAATCCTCCCTCTAACAGAGGAGCTTCCTCTCCCAGCCAGAGGCAAGAAATACCCTTGAGACTGAAGATGAGGACTTTGGACTCAAGTTGGTGATTAGTAGTGCAGGAAACCCTGCCAGATATATGAACCCAACCTCCAGGGACAAGGCGTGGGATAGGCAGGGGAAAACGCCGGTGTGGGGCACGGGGTGAGAGCCAAGATGACGGGGTGTCTGCAAAATGCTCGTAGCCTGAGTGCTGTGTGCAACCTCTCGGTTCCACTTCCCAGCAAGGCCCACCTTCATCCATACTTTCGCCCACGCTCTCCATGGGAGGCGTGTCACCCCACACCCTTCTCTCCTCTCGGTGACGTTCTGGGGACAAAGCTGCTTCCCGTACGTGTGCTGCGCAGCTCTGTGCTTGCTGTGAGCAAGACTCCAAGACTCTGTCTCCCTCCTTCCCTCTCTCTCCCTGCCTCCCTCCCTCTCTCTCCCATCCTTCTCTGCCTGCTTCTCTTTCTCTCCCTCTCTTCCTCCAGCCTCTCTGTCCCTGCCTGCCTCTCTCTCTCCTATCCTTCTCTGCCTGCTTCACTCTCTCTCCCTCTCTCTCCCCTCTTCTCCCTCCCTTTCTCCCTCTCTTCCCCACCGTCTGTCTCTCTCCCCACCCCTCTCTCCCCCTGCCCTCCCTCTGTCTGCCCCCTCCCCCCGCCTCTCTCTCCCCCCACCTGCCTCTGTCTGCCTCTCTCTCTCTCGCCTCTCTCTCTCTCTCTGCCTCCTCTCTCTCTCTCTCCCCCGTCTGCCTCTGTCTCTCGACTTTGTAAGGCCATCATCATCTGCACCTGTGGAAGGTACTGGGACTGGAGGTGTCTGCAGAGCGGTCATCCTTTGTCCACTCACAACACCCATTGTCTTGACTCTCCCTAGCTCTCACCTCTGTTGTAAGTGATCTTCCTTGGCCGTGGTCCCCGCCTCCGCTTGACCGACCTGCCTCCACCTGGGCCATCCTTCTCCCCGCAAGGCACCTCCGGGCATCTCTGGATGGGGACACATACTCCCAGCTGCCCATCGCACGCAGCTTCCTTCACACCTTTCAGTCCACACCCGCTGCATTCTTGTTCTTGCAGGCGGCCCTTAGACCCTGGAGCTTGGAGGCTGAACCCAGTGCTTCTGAGGTGGGACGGCTTGGGTTCAAAGCCTACTCCTCGCCGTGGGTAAACTTCCAAAGGCCTGAGTCTATTTCATCTGCCACAGGGATGGCGGCCATCACCTCTTGCTCGGGGGACTGATGGGAAGAGCGAGTGAGCGGGCAGGGTGTGGGGAACAGGTTGTACGCACACAGCTCTCCTGGCTCTTCCCATGGGTCAGGGAGCCTACCACGCACCTTGAGTACTGAGCATGTTCCAAGCACTGGCTCTCCTTATCCACCCCTGCAGCGCTCAGTGATCTTGCTAACCCCATGAAAGTCCACTGGTCCCCATGCAGTCACCTGCGCCACCATGCAGAAGAAGGCCACCAGCCTCCAGGGGATCTGGGACCTCTGTAACCTGGCCTGGCTGCTTATTAAAAAAGGAGGGAGAGCTAAAATTCTCTGTACTGTATTTAGGTCTTTAGTCCTAACAAGGATCCTAACGATGCAGGCGGCGTTATTCTTCCTATTTTATGGAGGCAAAAACTGAGGTTCCGAAAGTTTCAGGGGCTTGTTCTGAAAGCAGCTGCCTTGCGAGGGAATGGCAGACCCTCGGGGCAAATCGTCTGGCTCACTGACTGCTGACCCGGAGCTCTTTGGCCACACCCCTGAGTGCCCCAGCCTCAAAGCGCACAGGAATCCTGCAGGGCAGCAGGAGCTGGGCTGCTGGCCAGAAGTGCATGGGACTGGGTGGGAGGGGGTTCCCTCAGGCCGGCCAGCCCCCTCTCACCTCCAGGACAGGTGCCACCTTTGCCTGCACCATCCGCAAAGCAGGTGCTGAGTCCTCCAGCCCCCAGCCCAGGTCTCCACCCAGAAGCCCAGGGAGTCCATAGCCCAGGGCGTTTGCAGTGGCCTGCAGGTTAGCATGCAGACACAGGCAGGTGCCCTTCCCTTCTGCCTTCCGGGACAGCCCGTGGTGGGGATGGCACCCTGGGGCCAGTCGAGCAGCTACCGCTGGCAGAAGCCTAGTGATAGGAGAATCAGTAGTGTAAACAGAGCGGAAGCTCAGCAGTGGGGCACAGCTAAGCCCGGCTGAGTCCCAGCTCCCAGCTGAGAGCCAGGAAAGACCCTGGGAGCAGGCCAGCCCCTCCTGCAGCAGCCACCGTCCTTCCCCAGCCCCGCCAGCCTAGCGTGTGGCTGGCTCCCCAGAACCTGCAGAACACGAAGGCTGCCTGGAGGTGGCTGCTGTGGGGGCTTCAAGCAGGAGCCACGAACCTCTCAGGCCTCCTTGGGAGACGCTGAGGGCCAGCTTCACGTGTGCCACCCATCAGGGCTCAGCTCTGCCCTCCCAGACCCTGAGTAAAGGAGATGCCTGAACACAGAGATAGCTCTGTGCAGGGGCAAAGCAGGAGCACAGTCCGGGGAAAGTGACTGGAGGAGGACAGGGCCAGCTCTCCCCACGGGAGGGACTGGGAAACCTTGTGCAGGCCCCATGGTGAATAGGAGGCCATAGGGCAGCCAGAGCCGGGGCCGAAGCTGGGAAGGCCAAGCTGGCAGGGAGGGAGCGGAAAGCTGTGGAGGGCCTGCTGGAGAGTGGACGCGCCCACGGCCAGGGACCTCCTGAGGGTCCCTGAAAAGGCGTCTTTATTTCCCAGAGGGAAGGCCTGGCCCCCAGCCCCTCGCCGTCCCCCCACCACTCCCCTGGGCCATGTTAGGCTGTGGAGAAAACCTGCAGCCGCAGCCCTGGGGCTGTGAAGTCCAGTGGCAGGCTCCCGTCCGGCCGCCGTGTGACACCCCTGCGTGACGCCCCTGCACTTCTCAGCTGTCCCAGAGCAGCTGGAGGGTCAGAGGCTCTTCCTGAAAGGGAGTCCCCAGACATTCATGAATTCAGAACATGATCTCCTTCTGCCTCATAGCGTTTTACCTCCCAGCTCACTTTTTGCTTCCCTTGAGTCTTCTCCGAGCTAAACATCCCCCCAAATATCCCCAAATGCCCCCCACTTTTTGTTTTTTTCTCTCAAGTGACTTGGTTCAAGTCCTTCCACCGTGGCTTTCTCTGTGGGAACACATTCGGCACACACTGCTTCCACCCTTCCGGGAGCCGGCCGGAGCAGGACGGTCCTGGGCCAGCGGCTCTCTGCAGGGACCGCACCACATGAAAGGAAGTCTGTGGGGAGGGAGGTGGGAACCCCACACACGTCTGAGCTCAGTCTCCTCCCCCTTGGGCGCACCGCATTATCTTGCTCTTTTGTTCTCGTGGGCACATCTTTGTTGCTGTCGTCCAGCCGGTCTCCCCTGACTTGCTCTTGAAACATGTTCCAGCTGGCAGTGAACCTGTTCATCTCCTGCAGGTGGCCGGCGTGGACTGGGCTTGCCGGTGGCACCCTCCCTTATAGTCCCAAAGGCCACGGGATGTGTGAAAACAGCACACTCACACTCGGCTGTCCTAAGTTAGTGGTCTTTGGTTAAGGCACCCAATAGCAAGTCAAGGAAACAGGCCTTGCTTTTCTCTCCAGGAAGTCAGAGCTGAGATTGAGCCCCAAAGCTGGCACCATCTCCATGGGGTGCCTCGCATCTCACATCTGAACACGTTAGCATTCCCAGAGCAGACCCCATGTCCATCTCGGCCTGCCCGCCATCCCTGGCCTCCTGGGTCACCGCACGGCTGCGAGGCTCCTGTTGGACAGTCTCCAGGATCTGAGGTGTATCCTACGGCACCTGCAGCGGTTTCTCCTCCTCCTCGCTCCTTCTCCCGTCTTCCCCGTCACCTCTCTCCTTCTTGATTTCCCCCTCCCCTGTCCACTCGGCCGATTCTCATCCTTCCCCCTGGTAACACACCTCACTGATTCCAGAGCCAAAATATGTGACGGCCACATCCCTGCCACATTTGCCGCAGGTGCGCCGACCTCTCTCTCTGCCTTCCTTGGCTCTCTTTGTAACCAGAGGGAATACATGAGAACCAGAGGACAGCATCATTGTTAGCAACCGCGTACAGATGGCTACTTCCTGACGCAGAAGTCTAGATAAGTTTTATTTTCTTTTCTAGAATCTTCTTCAGTCTTCTCATTTTATACCACCGGGAAAGCCCATGTGAATTGCTCAATAAAAAGCACAAAGAGAGGAAGGAATGAGCCCTTGAGCTTTAAAACAAATGAACCCACCCCATAGATCACACCACAGATTCTAGATTCGGAGGGGGGCATTATTGATAATGAGGGTTCACCTAAGAAGAGCTTAGTCCAGTAAAACCCACCAGAAGGTAAGAGACGTTTCCTGTCATCTCAGCTTTGTTGCTCCTTGTTGACCTTAAAGGTACTTAACTCTTTAGATCTCTTTCCTTGCCTGTAAAATAAAGAATTTTTTGATTATCTATTTTTTAAAACCTCTTGAAAAATTAAATCTGTGAAGTAAATTGTAAATTTGACAAATAAAACAAGGTTTGAAATAATGGAAATGGCAGATTCCATGGTAGAAAGGAAGAATATGTTTTTTTTTTAAATAAGAGGCTGAAAGAAGAAAAAATAAACCTCAAAAAAGTTTTAAAATCATACTTATAAAGAAGAGGATAGGTGCATGAGGCAGAATTTGGGAGGAAGAAAGAGAAAACATCAAGTGACCCCGAGTGTGAAAAACCTCAGCGAATTCCAGGATTACACAGGCTGCAGGGGCAGCACAGAGTCTTTAACACCCTCCAACCCCCGATTAGAATAAAAACTATTTTCCCTACGAGACAAGGGCTACAAAAAAATGAAAGATCCACAACCAGACAAACAAAAAAAATAGAAAGGACAAAAATGATAGGAATGTTAAAGATTAGGATCAACATTTCAGCTACAGAAGAAAAACGTGTGCACCTCCCCCTCCCCAACCCCATCTAGGTGGCTCTAGAAATCTTCCCTTTCTTCTGTCCTGGAAGACCTGCCTTTCCTAAGGCAGCTGAGGTCTACCAGGTTCTGGAAACCGACGTGCTTTTAAATTATCTGAACCTCCTCATGTAACTGAAAAGGAGTCTAAACTCTCCTGCTGGGGGGTAGGAAGTGACCATCCCCTGCAAGGGCCAGCAATGGAGAAGTGGCTGCCCTCAGGACGCTGCAGGCCCACAGCCATGTCTGTGCCTGACCCCACAGAATGGGTCTCCAGTTCTTCAGGGCCTCAGTGTCCTCAGATTTGAAAAACGACGCCTGAGCTGTGGTGGCTTTTTGGCCATTGTGGCTGCTTCCCTCTGTGCCCTCTGGGGCCGGAGCGAGCCTGTGTGCGCGTGTGTGTGCCTGCGGTGAGCAGTGGTGATGCTGGCTGTGAGCGTGGTCGCCGTGGTGGTGGTTGATCATCCGTCTCTGTCTCACAGGCAATCCAATGGGTTCTTGGTGTTGGAAAATTGGTGTCGTCAAGGCAGTAGCCCTTGCTACTGAGAACCTCCCCCAGCCCCCAACCATTAGCCCTCCAGGGCAAAGAACCCCCCACTCAGCCCCCAGTTAATCCTCCAGGATGAGTGACTCCTCATTCCACATGAGGTTTCTTACCCTAAGAGACAAACAGTCCTTCCCTCTGAGAATGAGAAGGACAAAGGACCATTTGTGAAGCATCTCCAGACCCTCTAATAATGGCTGTGTTGAGAGTAAGGGAAAGATGCTCAGGCTTACACATCTCAATCCGGATCTCACCGTCAGAAAGGAGTTCCCTGCAACAACCTGCATAAAACATATTTTAAAATGTGTTTGTACTACGTATAAATGATATTAACTACCTTAGAGCTCAATGTAGTCAACTCAAGGTGAGTATGTCTCTTGCGACCGCAGGCCCCAGTGTCCCAGCCCTGAGCGAGGTCCCTTTGCATGTGGAGTGGGGGCCCCCGCCTGCACCCTGAGTGTGTGGTTGAATGCATCAGGCCCTGGATGGAACTGGCGCTTCCACGCGCGGGCGAGAGGCTGGGGTGGTGTTTCTGTTGCCTTGCGTCAGCTGCACCAGTCACCTTTTGTATTTTTGTTTTGCATGGGTCCTCCGAGTCCAACCCCAATACTGGCTCCGGCTGCCCCAGCCTCTTGCTGAGCCGCTCCACTGCTGCTGGACGTGCATGTGCTCTGGCAGCAGTTCCCATGGACACATCCCGTTAAGTGAATGGGACGTCAGGATGTGCTAGGTACGTTCTGCCGCACTGGACAGGAGCCAATCGCTGGACGTGCCTGGGCGCCTCTCGGCCCTGCTGCAGTTCACAGTATTGGCAACAAGGGCAGCATGACCAATATTAAGGGACAAGCAGAGGTTCCTAGGCTGCATGGTCGGGAAGCACACACAGTGCATGCAGCACGGGCGGTGAAGCTGCCATGGTGGCCCCTGGGTGCTCCCCAAACAGCCAAACCACAGCGCAAGAGTCCCCAGAACACAAGCCCCGGAGCCGGGAGCGGGACCAGGCTGTCAGCAGTGCTACCCGGGTCCACCTTTTCACAGCCCCTCTCATCCAGTGTGCTGTCCCTAACGTTGGGGTGGCACGCGTGCATCCTCCAGGACATCAGAGCACCAGGGCCAGGGGCAGGGCGGCTGGATGGGACTGGTGCAGGTGAGAGGCTGACCCAGTGCTAATGCAGGCCCTGGAGCCGTAAGTCACGGTGTAAATCCACTGGCCAGAATTCCTGCTGATCAACAGGTGGTACCATCTGCATGTCGTCCAAATGAACTCTAGAGTTGGGGGTATGTTCTGGTTAGCACAGTTATTGGGCGTCATGGAACTAGTAATTTTTCTTCACCTGCCAAATTGCTATTTTGCCTGCCATGAGCTCATGGTTCTTGGACACTCTCGGCCACAAGGCTGTACAACCAGAACTTTTGAGTCTCGTTTGCACGATGATCCTTGCACGTTCTCAGTGACCTGGGGCTAGCCCATTCCAAAATCTTATCTGAATCAGCAAAAAGAAATTTTTTAAAAATTAGGATAAGGGTGCTTTTAAAATTCTTTTCTATTTATTTGTTGTTGTTATTTTTGAGTGTGATTTAAAAAGAAAAGTGCTGGGAACCAAAAGAAAAAAAGGTGTTTTGTGTTTACAGGTGACATACATCAGAAAGCAAGCCTTCCACCTAAATGCTACTAATACAGACAAGTCTACTTCACATTGTGAAATGTGTAGGTTTTCCTAATCCTGCAATATCCTAGACACCACGTTGTAAAAACCCTTCACCTGAATTTCAGGAAACCAAGCAGAATGGGAGACCCTCTAAGAATCTCAGGGACAAAGCCTCCTGGGAGACCCAGAGTGACAGCAGCTTAGTGAGAAGGGCGCCTACCCCAGGGTGTCAGGGTGTGCGGCATCTGGTATTTCTAAGTAGCAGGCAGCCTGCCCCACCCTTTAATGAGGCCTTGGGAAAGGGAGGAAAGGAATTTGGAGAGAGTGCAGAGCAGGGAAGCTGAGGTGCTTCCTCAGAGCGGGCAGCAGAGACCCCACTCCGAAGAAGATACCAAAAGGTGGCTTGGAAAATATCGAAGCCCCACGCGGGCTCCTGCACCGCAGTATTAGGGTGGGAGAAAGCACAAAATCAATGAGTATCTTACAGATTGAAAAGTAATTTACAGGATTTGCCTTTCCTTGAGTTTTAGGTAATCTCTTTAAGAAAGGGGCCAGAAGTGATATAGGATAGTTGTTTGCCAGCATCCCCGGGGGATTGGTCCCAGGACCCACTGAGGATCCCAAATCCAAGTGTGTGCCAGTCCTTAATATGAGCACGAGTGTCCGCATAGAGCCTGCATACATCCTCTCATGTATTAACTTTTGCTGGATTACATATAATTTTTAATTCAGCGTAAATGCTGTTTATGGAGTTGTTATAGTGTATTTTTAAATTTTGTATTATTTGTATTATTGTTTTTCTCTGAATGTTTTTGATCTTTCGTTGGCTGAATCTGAGGACGTGGAGCAGTCGGATACAGAGGATCAATCACGAACTGCTTGCTCATAAGTAGCCTGGTCTCTTCTGTTTGGAAAGGAGGTTGCAGCAGTGCAGCCTAAGAATAAGTATTGAGCCTTTTCTTCCCATTTGAAATATTTTTACTTTGCCTTTCTCTACATTTCTTTATTGTTTTCTATTTATATGACAAGAAGAATCAAAATTAAAATATTTAGGCTGGGCACGGTGGCTCACACCTGTAATCCCAGCACTTTAGGCATCCAAGATGGGTAGATGACTTGAGGGCAGGAGTTTGAGACCAGCCTGGCCCATATGGCAAAACCCGTGTCTCTACAAAAATACAAAAGATTAGTTGGGCGTGGTGTCACATGCCTGTAATCCCAGCTGCTCAGGAGGCTGAGGCAGGAGAATCACTTGAACCCAGGAGGAGGCTGCAGTGAGCTGAGCTCACATCACTGCACTCCAGCCTGGACAAGCGCGTCAAGAGAGTGAGCCTCTGTCAAAAAAAAAAAAAAAAATATATATATATATATATATACACACACACACACACACACAAATTTTTTTTACCATGTTTCTGGTGCTTCAGATCAATACATATTTTTAGGATAAGATCTGTTTAGGCAAAAAACAAGTTTACAAATACATTTTTCTGCTATAGGTAAGGCCTAATTTTATATTTGTTGTTATTTTCTTTTAATTAGGGGGATAAAGAAAGAAAAATCTATTTTTCATATTTTGTGTTTTACTGATTAAGTCCCCATGATAGAGCTACCATGAAACAAAGGAATGAAAAGGGTGCTGTGAAAGGGCTTTCTGAGAAATTCTGAAAAGAACTCAAAGTGTCCATCTGACATTTACATTATTATCCCAAATGTTCAGTGTTTTTCTGTATATTTTAACTGCTCAGCTCAAAATCAGGGCAGCCTTTGAGGACTGACTCAATTAAATGAGGGCAGCCTCAGAGATCATTGATCCAGACAGAGCTGAAATGTGCTGGTAGTCCTTTCAGCCTTCATTTACAAGACTGTTTATATTTTTTTAATAAAAAAGTAAGTTGTTAACTCTATCAAGATGAGAGAGGTGTGTCTCTCCCGGACAGTCTTCACTTTCGGCTGATTTGGGAGCTGGAGGGCGGTGGAGCAGTTGGGTCTCCCTGCCGGGCTGGCCTGCCTCTGGGACACGCTGAGTCCGGCTGGGAGGATTCCGGACCCCGCCTGCCAGGGCTCTGGGCTGTCAGCTCCGAGGGAGCTTGCTCTGCAGGCGAGGGTGGGAGGTTGTCCTCACTGACTCTGGGCGTTGAACACATGTGTCCAACAAAAGCATGAGGCAGCTTGTTCTGACCCGTGGACAATGAGTGTCTGTGGTGGGGACTCTGTCCTGGCCTCCATCTCCAGGAGTCTCTGCCTGGTTTTCTAATAACATTGATGTAAAGCGAGGTCCTCGCTGCCAGCCCCCGATAGGCAGTAAAATGAGCTTTACTGTGAGCATTCCTTTAACTAGAGGCAGCCCTATTCTAAAGAGTGTGTCCTGCTTTAAATGCCTTACTGAATAGAACTGCAAGATTTATTTAATTTCCATATGATTTCCTTTTGAAAGAGAGAGGATGGGATGATAGACTCTAGAGGGAGCACTTTCAGGACATTCTTGTGAATAACTGGGCTACAGTGCAGCTTCAGCGGTAGATAGCGCTGTTGCACGTACACCACCCTCCCTCAGGCTGTGCTTTTGTGAATGGGAAGGAATCAGCACAGCAATGGGTTTATGTCCTGGGAAGGACACATCAGAGGCCATCTGAAAAGCCAGTTGGTGGGCATCCCAGCCGTGTGGTGTGCTCCAGTGGAAACCGCCATTATGTTTTGTGATTATGTGTTTTAATGCCTAGATATGGAGCTCTTCTTTTATGTTGGGGGACACATCTTACAACCCCATGGATGTGTGGTCAGTGCCACTTCTTACAGGGGCCCACGGAGGTGGTTTCTCTGGCGGTAAATAGAAAAGACAAGGCCAGGAACTCAAAGGGGACAGGGGTCGGGTCCAGGGCCCTTGGATGCCTCAGATCAACAGGAGCAGCTATTTCTACCTGAGAAGGGCTTCCGTCTGAAAGTCAGACTTTCAAATGCTTAGGAGTGTCTCTTTTACTCTTGGTTTTCTTGTGGTTGCTTGGGTGTTTTTGTTTTGTTTTGTTTTTTAGAATTTGCCTGACTTGTGCATGTCGGCTCTCAGGTAAATACTGCTTAAAACATTTTATTATGATGTGGCCATCACCGTTCTTAAATGTCTATACAAGACAGATTTTTCAACCAGATAGTAATATGTACAACCAAAAGTTATTTTCTCTTAAATTCTTTTTTTCTTTTTTTTTTTCCTCTTAAATTCTTAATCTCAGGCAAACCCAGAGATGAAACAGCATCAGGAATATTTTTGTCTTGAAAATATCCATGGGACATTTCATGTGGGTTTTGAGATTATTTGTTCATCATTTTCTTTCTCCCATTGTTCTTACCAGTAGTATATTTGGAATAGAAAAGGATATATATAGAACCAAGCATTTTACTTAATACAACTTTAAGCCCTTAACCATCCACAGGAACTTGAAATAGCGGTGGGGCTACCCTCGGTGGTAACTGTCAGGAAGGCAGGCAGGGCGCTAGGTGACTGCCATTCTTTCCGACCCCACTCCACTCCGCAGCAGCCTGAGTGCTGCCGGCTGAGAGCAGGAGCCTCCCTGAAAGGGAGCTGACAGGCCGTTTCCATGGAAACCCAGTCAGTCTCTTCGCCATTTCCAAACCCAGGCTGTGCAGCACGGGCTGCCATCTGATTCTGTCCATGGGGCATGCTGATGGTCCCACACGCACTTCCCTTCATGGAAAAGGCGTGCTCCTGGATGGGCACATGCGCATGGCATGTTTGCAAATGGATTTCACACCACTCCCATTGTCGAGGACCCTGGAGCCGACTTGTTTGAGAGGCGAAGATCTCTTTTGTTAGATGAGCAGCCACTTCCCCATCCATCCACTTCAGAACGCTGTATGTTTTGAATGTTGAGATCTCTTAAAGCTAGGAAATCTGTATGTTCAATAACATAATAATGGATACCAAGAGCAGTTAGAAGGAGGAACCGTTGAAAAGCCATTCTGGGCTGCCTTATGTGGTCTAGAAGCACCACCTAAAGACGGAAAGGCTGAATTACTACCCAGAAAACCAGGGGCTGGTTCTTTCAGGGAGACACAGCCAGTGTTTCTAGCATGTCTCTGCTCTGGACGCTGGTGGTGGGAATTGAGGAGGCTCAGGGCAGCCTGGACTGTGGGTTCACAGGAGCCTGTGCAGGCGGGGGGGGCATCTCACCAGGAGAAGAGGACGTCATGCCCAGGAGGACGGTGAACCTGCCAGGTCAAACGGTTTCCCCACATTCCTTCATGCGGCCAGCAGGTGGCACACCTGGGATGTTCATCCCACCTGCCCGACTTGAAACCCTGGAAATGAAAACAAACCTTTTGAGAGAGAAAGGCCTCTTTCCTGTGACTTTTTTTTTTTCTTTTTCAATACAGTGAAAACTCTAAAAAGGAGCTAAATCAATATAGTTTTATTTTCATGATGAAAAGGGACATTTTTTAAAACTTTCTTTTTAACTGAAGCTAGTTTTATTTTAAAATGAAGAGCACAGCACTCATCTAATTCTGATGGTGTAGACTTCAGGACCACACCGCCATCTGCAGTTAGTCTCGTAGCAGATGCATTTGTGTTTGCAGTCTGAACCTGAGGAACGTTTGCTTAGTGACCTCTGCTGGAGCCTCCATATGTATCACTACTCTCTTCACAGCACACCCTTAATGATGCTTCAGTAATCTCAAAAAAAAAAGCCTGACTCTAAAGACTAATCAATAAATTAAAGAAAATGAAACCCATACAATGTCTCCCCACCCTCAAAACTAGTAGTTGTGAGTTGTGTTTCTGCTGAAACCTAATGTTTTAAAAGTAGTTCTGGTTCTTCAACCACTCATCCCACCCTGGAAACACAGCAAGAGTAGTCTGTTATTTTATTCTACCCTCCCAAAATATTATTAATCCAGTGTCCTTTAGCTTTTCAAGATACAAATTGGAAAAGTGTTATTAATTAGTTTTTTTAAAAGGCATATTCTTCTATAACAAGAAGGACATATAAACCAAGCCATAAAAGTATTTGACAGGACATTAAGTTACCACAGGCACTGGTTAAAAAACCAGTTTGATTTTCTTATCAAACAATGGATTATACATTCATAAATGACATTTAAACACATAAAAACTGCCACAAAAATGTTTATAGGTAGTGAAAATAGGATTTTCACTCAGTTATTTGGCTATAATACTTCACTCTAAATTTGAGTGGAAGAATCAACTTCCTTCTGCCCCAACAAAAAAGAACATCTCAAAAATGTTTAGCCATATTAAAATGAATACATTTTAAATAAACGTTCACTATGTACTTGATTTAGAAAGTTTAAGAATCTTTTTCTTAATCAAAAAGTAATACTAAGTATATATTAGTGGCTGGTAGGAAAAATTTGTTTCATGACACATTTTTAATACAGATACTCGCACCAAGATTAGGTTGTCTTGGATAGAATGATTTTTATTGCTTTCAAATATGCTTCCATATGTGAGTATATGGGTTTGGAGTTTACCCATATAAGGTGTCATTTGAAAAATCAGCTAGTTAGATTCAGTCTTTATTTTTTTAGACAGTATTTACTTAGCAACTGACTGAATAGTCTTATGATCAAACTTTAAGTGTGTGTAAACAGCTGCCACTTTAACAAAAATCAGGTCTAACAATTGGATTTGGAGTTGTTGCTCATGATATTTAGAGACTGTCGGAAGTCCCTCATCACTGTTCTGCCTCAGATTCCTCTTTTAAAGACCCCAATTCCCCTTAGGCTAAAGGGTGGTGAAAGGAGCACCCCAAAGAACCCTCCACTCTTCTTCACTCAGGGACCTTCTCATTCTCCCTGGGAGCAGGTCATAAATTAGACTTCTCCTCTAATGTAATATGGAAAACATCCATTTCTATACCCTGAGATCTAGAGTTCTGTTCCCTTTTTTAGGACTAAAGGAAAATACTGAAAACCGTTTACACATTCAAGTGTCAAAATATGACATTGATTCACTTAAAATTAGGCCAGTTTCATGTATTTCCACTCTAATCCCCAACATTCTCCTCTGATCTTGAGAAAGCCCGCCTGTAAGCAAATGCTTTGCTGTCCTGGTCTCAGCCCCCAATATCCACAGTGACTTTCTGAGTGGCAAGCAAACTGAAATCTCTAAGAGCAGTAGACATGTAGTAAATATTTTTAAATTGTGATCCTTGATCTTGACAAGCATTCAGGTGTTCGTTGAGGCGGGATACGGCATGGAGTGTGCATTGATTCTTCCTACTAGGGATAATATTGTGCACTAAGTTGCTTTATCCTTGTCATTTTTGGAGAGTTACAAATGTAATAGAAATAAGGAGGATTTTTTTTCTTAATTTTTACATTCATGGTGGGTGCAAATGCAACTGAAACAGCTCAAAGTGAAAATGTGTTTGCAGTGCAATCTTCTTATTCTTGAGACGGCCTAGTTAAGAAGTTATATGGAGGGCAATATAATTATAAAGCTCTTTTTATAAAAAACTGATTAGAGAAATGGCAAGACCTAAATAAGAAACAGGATGAGGTCACCTAGGCAGGCTTCAGCAGATGAGCGTATGTGCCCATGAGCTGTTCGGGGCCTCTCCACAGGCTAGCCTGGTGGATCTAAACTGATCTATGTTCTACTCATGTCAGTCGAGAGTAGCAACTATGTCAAGGTATATCAAACCTGCCTGAGTGCACAGCGGTCATCTGAGACTGTTGGCCTGTATTCCCATGGCCCAAATGCGGTTTGCTGCCCTCACTGCTCCCTGGAGCCACTCAGGCTGGCTGCAGCCCCGGCCAGTCCATATAAGAGGCATCTTTGTAATTCTGGGGTCTGAGTTCAGACTAAGACCATTCCCTCAGACCTCGGTGCACGCCTGTTCATGTGTGAGCCTGGCTTCATGTGTGGGCTGGCACAGTAACAAGCCCTGTGGTTGCTGGCCCTGAGAACGAGGGGAGAAAAGGCAGGCTGCTTGGAGGGAATACAGATTCTAGAGCCAGCAGCCTAGGGACCAAAAGTGCAGCGTCTGCTCAGGAGACTTGGGGTGCTGAGCAGCCGCGAAGCTCCCAGGGCTCTGGAAGGTGTGTGTGGCCGCGCGACCTCCAGCTCCACCAGGGAGCTTCCCGCTCCACTCAGCCTCTTTCAAGTAGGCGGTTAAGCAATGGAGTTAGTTTGCTTTTGGGATTAAAAAAAGTTAATTGTTCAGGGAATTTTATTTCTTTCTATTTTAACACAATTTGCGTTTTTGATTGTAGGTGCCCCACGCCTGGCTGTGACGGTTCTGGACATATCACCGGCAATTATGCTTCTCATCGGAGGTATGTGGAGATGCTTCTCTTCTCTCCAAAATGCTCTTTCTCACTGAAATGACAGGAATAGCACTCACTTCAGGCTCGAAGGCTTTCACAGTTTGACACCATGGGCAAAATTCAGGATCTAGAGACTCTTAGCGCTAGAAAGCAGTGGCATCTTCATTGGAGCTTCACTTAGAAAGCAAACCCTCCATTTCCAGGGCCACCAGCTCCTCTCAGGACGTCTCATGTGCAGCGCACGGGGCCCCGCTGAGAAACAGTCCTAGTCATCCCACAGTGCTTCTTTCTAAATTGGAAGAGTAAAGGAAAGAGAATAGTATCTACTATAAGATCCCTGAGAGCAGCCATCAGGAGACACACATTCGGATACCGCTGAGAGTTGGTCTCTTAAATATTAAGATTGGACCACAGAGATGCAGTTATTTTAAGCAGGCATCAGTATGCACAGTTATCCTCAGCAGGCATCAGTGTGCACAGTAACCCTCAGCAGGCGTCAGTGTGCACAGTTACCCTCAGCAGGCGTCAGTGTGCACAGTTACCCTCAGCAGGCGTCAGTGTGCACACTTACCCTCAGCAGGCGTCAGTGTGCACACTTACCCTCAGCAGGCGTCAGTGTGCACAGTTACCCTCAGCAGGCGTCAGTGTGCACCGTTACCCTCAGCAGGCGTCAGTGTGCACCGTTACCCTCAGCAGGCGTCAGTATGCACAGTTACCCTCAGCAGGCGTCAGTGTGCACAGTTACCCTCAGCAGGTGTCAGTGTGCACAGTACCCTCAGCAGGCGTCACTGTGCACAGTTACCCTCAGCAGGCTTCAGTGTGCACAGTTACCCTCAGCAGGCATCAGTGTGCACAGTTATCCTCAGCAGGCGTCAGTGTGCACAGTTATCCTCAGCAGGCGTCAGTATGCAGTTACCCTCAGCAGGCGTCAGTGTGCACAGTTATTCTAAGCAAGCATCAGTATGCACAATTACCCTCAGCAGGTGTCAGTGTGCACAGTTACCCCCAGCAGGCGTCAGTGTGCACAGTTACCCCCAGCAGGCGTCAGTGTGCACAGTTACCCTCAGCAGGTGTCAGTGTGCACAGTTACCCTCAGCAGGCGTCAGTGTGCAGTTATCCTCAGCAGGCGTCAGTGTGCCCAGTTACCCTCCGCAGGCGTCCGTGTGCAGTTATCCTCAGCAGGCGTCAGTGTGCACACTTACCCTCAGCAGGCATCAGTGTGCACACTTACCCTCAGCAGGCGTCAGTGTGCACCGTTACCCTCAGCAGGTGTCAGTGTGCACCGTTACCCTCAGCAGGCATCAGTGTGCACAGTACCCTCAGCAGGCGTCAGTGTGCACAGTTACCGTCAGCAGGCGTCAGTGTGCACAGGTATCCTCAGCAGGCGTCAGTATGCAGTTACCCTCAGCAGGCGTCAGTGTGCACAGTTATCCTCAGCAGGCATCAGTGTGCACAGTACCCTCAGCAGGTGTCAGTGTGCACAGTTACCCTCAGCAGGCGTCCGTGTGCAGTTATCCTCAGCAGGCATCAGTGTGCACAGTTACCCTCAGCAGGCGTCAGTGTGCACAGTTATCCTCAGCAGGCGTCAGTATGCAGTTACCTTCAGCAGGCGTCAGTATGCACAGTTACCCTCAGCAGGCATCAGTGTGCACAGTTACCCTCAGCAGGCGTCATTGTACAGTTATCCTCAGCAGGCGTCAGTGTGCACAGTTATCCTCAGCAGGCGTCAGTGTGCACAATTACCCTTAGCAGGAGTCAGTGTGCACAGTTATCCTCAGCAGGCATCAGTAGAGCTCAGAGCTTCAGAAGTGCTTATGTTACAAAGTCTAGGCGCTGTCACTCTCAAAGAGAGGGTAGTGTCTAAAACATAATACAGAGATTTGGTCATGTGAGATAACGAAATTTCTATCCTACTTGACATTGGGTAAATACTGAATGAACGTGGATTTAGGACAGGCACTGTTTAGCTAAGAATTGAAAGAAATGGTGGAACTACTGGAGAACAAGTTTACCAGTTGTTAAAAATGGTACGTGGGGACTATTCGCTGGGTAGTGGGCATGGCAGGGCTGCAGGGACCATGCAGTGAGCTCTGGCAGTGGGGAACTGGACTCGACTCCAACCCTAATGAGGACAGGTGGGAATTCACAACCAAGGTGTTATACCAAGGTTGGGGTCGGTGGGTGGAAAATTCCCCACGGGAAGCATCAGGGAGAAGGGATTTCTGATCAAATGGACTTGATGGGATCACTGCTGACGGCCGGCCAGGGTGGTGGGATATCCAAGGACTCAGACACTGAAGGTGGGGAATTTTTCTTAAACTGACTTAGAAGGATTCTTGCTCACACTGGATCCTACAAGGACAGAGAGGGAAGCCAAGGTCAGGCGCATTCTAGTGAAGGACGTAGAGGAGCTCAACTAAAGTTTTGGTCAAGAAAAAAGCCCTTGTGAATATATTGTCCACATGAAGGTGAATCCACTACAGGCAGTAAGTGTTTAAGTCATGTTTAGGTGTACAGACAGCTGATGCCAAGGTAAGGACAAGAATGTTTCTGAAAGGCAGATTTAAAGGAAGTCTCCCAGTATGGAAAACAGTCCTGCATCTATCAAATAAATAAACTAAGCTGTAAGATAGCTGCTGCCTTTCATCTCTCTAAGTTTTAGATTGTAAAGTAGGCAGTCCAGAAGCAGGTAAGGCCTCCTGCTTTTAACATATTGCTTGCAAGAAAAAAGAAAGAGAGAAAAGAAGGAAGGGAAGGAAAGAGAAGGGGAAGAGAGCGGAGGGGAGGAGAGGGGAAGGGAGTAGAGGGGAGGCAGGAGGGGAGGGAGAGGAGTAGGGGGAGGGGAGGGAGTGGAGTGGGGGGAGGGGAGGAGACAGGGAGGAGGGAGGAAACAGAGGGAGGGGAGGAGGGAGACAGGAGAGGGAGGGAGGGAGAGAAAGGAAGCTAGGAGAGTTGAAGGGAGTGTCAGCAATTGATAATGCCCTCCCCGCCCCCCAGGGCAAGGTTGTCTGCGCAGAGTAGCTGTGTGAAACCCGCTGTCTGTCCCTGAGTGACCAGATCCCTGTGGTCAGAGTGGGGGACCTCACCTGACTGGCTGGCTTTTGGATCAGAAGCAGAACTCAAAGGCTGATTGTTTTGTCATTAAAATCTCACTGAGAGTGATTTGCTCCTTTGCTCACGTGCCAGCCATTTGGGAGCTGTTTTTAAACAGCACGTGTCTATGAAAAGTGTAAATTGTGGATGCCACTGAGGAAACATGAAGAATGCAACTTGTGGGAGATTTCTCCAGACAGTGCAAACGTCTGGTACTCCTGACCTGGATTCCTCAGCCTCTGCAGTGCTGGTTGTGGGGGCAGATGGCCGTTTGCTGTGGGGACCATTCTCTGTACTGTGGGACCCCTGTGGCATCCCTGGGCCTCACCCACCAGATGCCAGTAGCATCCACCCATTCATGACTACCAAAGATGCCTGCAGTCACTGCTGAGTTCCCCTTGGGGCACCATTGCCACAGGCCAGGGGTAGCAGAGGGCTCATTACATCAATGTGGCTTCACCAGGCAGCCCAGAAACAGCCTCTACATTTGGTAGAACAAGAGTGAGTCATGCCTTCCAACAGGACTGCCAGAATTAGATCACTGGTTTAGAGTAAACAAAAATTTTTTAAAACTCCAATTCAATATACGTGGACAAGCAGATTCCAAGCTAGACTTTATTCCATCTTAGAAAAGCGATGTCTTGGTCACATGGCCAGAGCTTCCAGTATGGTGTAATGTCAGTGCCTCTGGAAGGCGAACACTTCCTGGTCATTTTCTTGTCCAAATGTCTGTTTTTCTACTGATTTTTTTTAGTGGGGGGTTAGCATCATGTAAATTTAGTCATCATGTGGTTTAAACATTTTATTCATTTTACGTCTGATAAATATTAAAATTTATTAAAAATATTATAATTTTTTTTTATAAAAAAATATTAACATAGCACAGACCCATGATGAAAATCTAATCTAAACTCTAACATAAGCTGCCGTCTATTCCTGGAGTGGAAGATCCTGGATCAATCCATGGAGATGGAAAGTAGATGTGCTTTTGTGTTGAGCAAAGCTGAGAACTAGGGGAATCTCCTCTCAGGGTTCCAGCGTATCGAAGGTAGGGCCCCTTGTGACATGACTGGTGCTAGTAACGGCTTCCCTAGCGTAGACATCTAAACATGCTGACACAGACATCCCAAGCACAAGTGCTGCCTTCAACTAACACTTCCTACATGAAGTCGCTGCGAAGGAAAGATGGAGGCCACCGTGACACCAGCGCAGTTCTGTGTCAATGGGCCGCTGAAGGCAGACGCCAACCAGCAAACAGGAACGCTCTTCCAGGACTGTTGGCTCTTGGTGGCCAGAAATCCTAGTGGGAGGAACTCCTTTTCATTTTAATCTTCTGTTTCCCAGGAACAGAAACATAAGGTTACCTATATGCAAACTATGGAGAAAACGTCACTTAGACAATGATTCACTGGCGTTCTTCCCTCACTTGTGCCATAGTTCAAGGTAGTTGTGTGGGTTCAAGGCATCCTCCTCCCACACTGGGGTCTGTCATGAGAGCTGAAGTCACAAAACAATGATCCTGAACACAGATCCGCCTCGCGCCTGTGGTGTCTGGAATTCTCCCTCCTGCTCCAGGACAAATGCACACACTCCAATTCTGTCTGCAGTCACAGAGCGTTGCCAGCCCCCTTCTGAGAGAAAAGCAAGGCCGAGCCCTGGCATTCTGCTGGGCCCGTTATGGGAACTCAGGCAAGGAGCTGTCCTCCACCGTCTCCACAGCCGTGCTGAGCATTCGCAATTTCATTCACTTTTGGATTTGAGGAAACTGAGGGGCCAGGAGATTAAGCAGCAGGCTGCACTGGAGCCCAGTCGTCCGGCTCCGCGTCCCAGCGCCTGGCAGCCCACGTGCCGACGCTAGCCTGGAGGAAGCGCGTGTGCCTAAACCGCCTGGGGAAGGTGCGCGTTGCACCTGCCTCTTGGGCGTGGTGTTTTCTGGCCTCCACAGAGCGTCTGAAACGTCCCTAAGTCCATTTCTGGATGTTCCTTGGTTGTGATGTGCTATCAAACAAGCCTCCATCTGCCGCTTTGCTGATTCTCCATCGTGAGTGAACGGAGGGAGGCCCCGTTGCCCACGTGCCTACAAAGGCATCCGCCTCATTCACGGTCATCCAGGGGCTCCTTTTCGTACTCTTGTCTTCAAACAAACAGAAGTGTTTCCTGAGTACATCCTCAAAATCCTGCTTTCCAAGCTCCTTCACTCTGTTCCTCAGCCCTCCCAGGACCTCTCCTTCACCCAGAGCCTGCCAGCCAGGCAGGCCTGCCCAGGGCTGCTCCCGTTCTCTCTGCCCAGCCATTCCACATGCCTTTCCATGGGTTCAGACAAGCAGCAAGGGCTCCCAGGGCCCTGAAGTTGCTCCAGTGCGGAAGCCAAGGCCACATTTTCCACAAATGATGTTGCTCCGGGAATTCGATTCCCACTAACACCCTGTGCCCCCCATGGTTCCAGAATGGCCTCTAATCACAAAAGAACATTCGCCGGGCACCTGCTATGTGCCAGAAATCACAACAAGCGTTTCACATGTATAATCTCACCATCCACTATGATGATTGGAACCCTGACTGCAAGTGGACTCGTGGGCACGGAGATGCTCAGCTGCCCATCCTGTTGGCGCCCGCGCTCACCCGGAGCACTTGCACTCTGCTCTTTTACAACAATGCACAAAATCAAAGCCTCCAGGAGTGCAGTCAAACGGCCAGACGGTGTCTACCTACACGGCCCCGTGTACCGTGGGGACTTTAAACAGGGGTCCCAAAGGCCTCACCTGCTGTGAAATGAAGCATCACCAGGTCCTGAGGCAGACGGTGAAGAAACAGGCTTGACATCATGCAAAAGAGCCAGGAGCAAGTCGGCCTTGGAGGGTCCCCTGTCCCACTGCCAAAATCTGGAGAGGTGGCTCCTCACCAGGGAGCCTTGGGAGCCTTGTAAGGCAGTGCCAGTCCAACCCGTCAGATCTGCTCTCACAGCGGGGGCAAAGCTGTTCAGAGGGTCAGGAAGACACAGGATGCACCCTCACACAGGCCACACAGGCCACACAGGCCACAGCGCTGCTTCGCCAGAGGTCAGTGTGGTCTGTGCTCTCCCCTGGGATCTGGGCCCAACACCCACCTTAGCACCACTTTGAGCTGGAGGCCCCAAGGTACACTGACCTTGAGTACACATCTCCCACGATCCCAAATCCTGCAGTTTCCCCTAACCCTGCACCCACCTGTCATTCATTCTTGCTCACTGGAGCTGACCATGCGCTTACCCCAGCCTTTCCCCACCCCACAGAACACGGGGCTCTGAAGTGTTTATCGCATTTCCAACATTTATAAAGTTCCAGATAAAGATGTAGACATATGACAAAACCCTGTGAATCATGGAAAACTGTTTCTGTCTAGGAAATTCTTAATCATTTAAATGTAATCCCCAATGTCAGCGTGGAATTCCAGAAACCTAGTAAATTAGTAAATGTCTATTTGAGTACATAATCTGTCCCCGAGGCTACAACATAAAAGCTAATCATCCTGGCGCACTCTAATGCGTTCCTGCACCATCAAGGGAAACGCAGAGGGGCTCCAGGAGGATGTGTGCTCAGGGCAGTGGCCTTGGGGCCTCCAGGCTGGGATGTCACTAGGGTGGGAGTCCCAACTTAAGGATACTTTTCAAATGTGTATATATTTATCAAAGCCTAAAGATAATGAATAAGTCATTTCTTAATTCTGACCAGGCCGGGTGGGTTGGAGCACAGGAGAGAGGAGGCAATGCTGAGCCACAGGGTGACGGATGGTGAGGATGTCTAGGAGGTTGCATGGAGCTGAGCCACAGGCTGACGGATGGTGAGGGTGTCTAGGAGGTTGTATGGAGCTGAGCCACAGGGTGACAGATGAGCCACAGGATGATGGATGGTGAGGGTGTCTAGGAGGTTGCATGGAGCTGAGCCACAGGCTGACGGATGGTGAGGGTGTCTAGGAGGTTGCATGGAGCTGAGCCACAGGGTGACGGATGGTGAGGGTGTCTAGGAGGTTGTATGGAGCTGAGCCACCGGCTGTCGGATGGTGAGGGTGTCTAGGAGGTTTTATGGAGCTGAGCCACTGGCTGTCGGATGGTGAGGGTGTCTAGGAGGTTGTATGGAGCTATTTTGTGACGGATGGTGAGGGTCTCTAGGAGGTTGTGCAGAGGATATTCTAAGCAAAGGAACAGCATTAGAGAACATGTTACACCACCAACATCAATGCACATTTGACAGTGAGTAGTTCAGCTTGGCATTTAGTTCAGCTTCACGTCTAGACCTGTGGGAGTAGCTACAAATCAAACTTGTTTTAGGAGTCCTGTTGAATTCATTATAAGGGGGTTAAACTTTTTTTGCTGAAAAATGGGTAATTACCCAAGTGCAGGCTTGGTTTTTAGCCTAGAGAGCAGTACCGAAAGCACACTTGGGTGGTGACGGTGACAGCTGGGAGAAGAGCTGCTGCAGGTGATGAGAACAGTGACAGGGCAGTGACCAGCAGGCCGGGAGGGGAGCAGGCTCTGGGGAAGAAGGCAGGTGCTAAAAAGGGAGGGGCTGGGATGCAGCAAGAGCCCCGTTCACATCATCATTTGCACAAGGAAGCCGGCCAGGAGAGGCGGCTTTACATTCTGTCCAAACACATCAATGTCGGGATTCTTAGGGTACATCCAGGTGAGCAAAGGAGGAAGGCTGAGAGGAGAAAGGTAGCTTTCAGAGTCACCAGCAGATGAGCTGTTCCAACTTATTCATCAAGAGAAAACGACACTTTTAAAAATGGAAGACGGTGGCCGGGTGCAGTGGCAGCTCACGCCTGTAATCCCAGCACTGCGGATTTCTGAGGCAGGCAGATTGCATGAGGCCAGGAGTTTGAGACCAGCCTGGCCAGCACGACAAAACCTCCTCTTTACTACAAATACAAAAACTATCCAGGCATGGTTGTGCAAGTCTGTAGTCCCAGCCACTCAGGAGACTGAGGTGGGAGAATTGTTTGAACCTGGGAGGCAGAGGCTTCAGTGAGCCAAGATCGCCCGCTGCGCTCCAGCCTGGGCCACAGAGAGAGAGACTCTGTCTCCAAAAAAAAAAAAAAAAACGGAATATGAAACCAAATGGTATCCGAACAAATAAACACCGGTTTGGCCCCCTGACCAGCCCATAGCCCCACACCCACACATATTCTTAAAACAAAAAAAAAAAAAAAAAAAAAAAAAAAGGAAGATGAATCCAAATCGTATCCTAAGAAATGAACTCCGGAGGTGAGCCCTGAGCAGAGCATAGAGCCACACCTCCGATGCCCAGGAAAGGAGGGACTGCTCCCTTCCCTCCAGGGCTCCGGAAGAGCCTGCAGATGAATCTCTGTGCTTCTGAACATTGGAAGGAGAAGACAAGGGTGGGTGACTTTTGTTAGGTTCAGATCTGGGTTCTACAGCAGGGATGACAGTGCGGATGAAGGTGAAAGTCAGGATCTAAAATCACAGAGCTCCTTCCCTGTGCCAATCGTCGTACATATCTCCTTATCACTTTCAGTTTTCACAGCCAATGACGCAGGCATTTCTGCCCCAAAATACAGACAAGGGAACCGAGGCCCAGACACTGGGGCCGGTGTGCACAGCCCATACAGCATCGCCTCTTCCTTCTCTCCCTCGGCGCTACCTCTGGGAGAAGTGGCCGTTCAGATCCTTCTCCAAATAGTCATTCTGTAGCGAATCTCCACTCTGGGGGCTGTAACAAGTACTGGCTTTCCATTCTATATTGTAAGCTGAAAAGGGGAGTTTTAAATACTGAACAAGTTCAATTCCATTGCTACTAGAGTTCTAGTGCTTAGTTGGTGGGTAGGGAAACGTTCCCTTGTTTTCATCAAGCCTAAAAAGTAGCAAGGAGTAAGCAGCACAAAGGTTCCAGCCTTGCATTCAGACGCTGCCGTGAGAACAGGGCGCCGTGGGGGGCCCTGGATTCATGTGGGTGTTCAGTGCTGAAGGGGAAGCTAGGCCCTGCTGGCCTGGGGATGGGAGGGAGGCCCTGGGCTACGGCAGGTGGAAGAGAGGACCCCGTGGGGCACAGGCACTGAGCTGCCCACCAAGTGAGTGGGGGCTTGTAAAGACCACGCCCCCTCCATGTGCAGGCTTCTCACAGGTGCCCTGGCCAACACCCCAAAAGAGACCATAGGGCCTCCTCTCACTAACAGATGTGGCTTTCAGATAAGGGCTCCTGAGCCCCAGAGCAGGTATTTGAGGAGTCCAGACCAGCCCCAGGGCCAAGGCCAAGGCTTCCCGGAGGGTAGCGCATTGTCAGAGCCAAATCTTGTTGTTGTTGCAGATTTGTTCTGTTTGGTTTAGTTCTCCCAGCCCAGGCCTCCATGGTGGCCCAGAGCTGTCCCTGGCTCACAAGTCCATGGGGAGTGACTCAGGGACAGGGCAGGGAGCAGGGCCTGAGGGAGTCTGGCCTCTGTGGTGGGGTCAGGAGCTCAGCTTCCCCTACATCAATCCTGCATCTGGGGAGATGGGATCCTGAGTAGGACACCGTAATTCTCCCTAGGAAGGACATCATAATTCTCCCTGGGTAGGACATTATAGTAATTCTTCCTGGGTAGGATACCGTAATTCTCCCTGGGTAGGAAATGGTAATTCTCCCTGGGTAGGAAATGGTAATTCTTCCTGGGTAGGACACCATAATTCTCTCTGGGTAGGATACTATAGTAATTCTCCCTGGGTAGGATACCATAATTCTCCCTGGGTAGGACACCTTAATTCTCCCTGGGTAGGACACTATAGTAAATCTTCCTGGGTAGAACACTATAGTAATTCTTCCTGGGTAGAATACCATAATTCTCCCTGGGTAGGGACACTATAGTAATTCTCTCTGGGTAGGACACTATAGTAATTCTCCCTGGGTAGGACACTATAGGAATTCTTCCTGGGTAGGACACTATAGTAATTGTCCCTGGATAGGACACTGCAATTCTCTCTAGGTAGGACACATAATTCTCTCTGGGTAGGACACTGTAATTCTCCCTGGGTAGGACACCATAGTAATTCTCTCTGGGTAGGATACCGTAATTCTCCCTGGGTAGGACACAGTAGTATTTCACTCTGGGTAGAATACCGTAATTCTCCCTGGGTGGGACACAGTAGTATTTCACTCTGGGTAGAATACCGTAATTCTCCCTGGGTAGGACACAGTAGTATTTCACTCTGGGTAGAATACCGTAATTGTCCTCTTGGTTCCTCTTTCCTTCATTCATGCGTTGATTCACCTGCTGTGTGCAAGGCTTTGGGCTAGAAATTGGGGAACCACGGATGAACACTCACGTGGTTTATACTCCCAGGAACCCCCTCTCAGAGGAACCTGTAGAGGAGAGAACTGTGAGCCCTGCAGCGGCCACACTGTGAGGACAGCCAGGCCCAGGCCTCTTGCAGAATGCAGAGGCAGGCAGAGGCCACGCAGCTGGGAGCGAGCCGCAGACAAGCCAGGGACATCGCTCAGCCCGGAGGATGGCAGCAAGGCTTGCAGGGAGAGCCCAGCAAGGACGGAGGAGCTGTGGCCGGAGAGGGGCCTGCATGGTGGTGGGGCCAGGCCTCAAGGAGCCAAGGAGCCACATGGAGGAATTGGACCACCCACAGAAGAAGTGAAGAGCCCTGGGTGACGCTAAAGCACTGGCCTGGAGGCGTTCCCAGCCAGGGCCGGCCTGTTCTAGCACTGCCTGGAAGAGAAGGTGGACAGACAGACAGACAAGGAGAGGCCTTGGGTGTGACATCATCCATGGACGCTTCGGGAAGCAAAACCCAGCACAGGGGCGAGGACACACTCAGTCTGCTGGCCTGGGGCTTTGGGTTGGTGATGTGGGCGATGAGTCTAATTATGGGACATCTGAACAGTGGTGCCGCAGTCAGTGGGGTGCAGGGGTGGTCCTGAAGTCACCCTACGCTTACCACAGAGCCTCAGTGACCTACAGGAGGGTCAGAAGATGGAGGCTGGGGCAGGGGCAGAGGAGGCCAGGGAGGAGCAGGGAAAGGTCGGGAAAGCACAGGCCGGCCCTCTTCCCAGATCCCCTCCTGTGAGAGGGCAGAGAGAAGAAAGGCTCAGCAGGGGCCCTGGCCTCACCTCTTGTTTCCTCTTTTTTCTTCTTCCTGTGAAAGAGACTCCCTGCTGGCACCAGGAGGTGGGGCAGCAGAGGGGCTGGGAGTGAAGGTGCCATGGGGCCTGACAACCCCTTTCGTGCCCAGACTCAGACCCGAACCCTGGAACACCTGCCTGTGCTCAGGTGCTGCCCCCACCTGAAGAGGGAGGAGGACCGCCAAGGCTTGAGAGGCCAGACGGAGCCTCCCTTTAGGGGAGTGAGCACTTCCTCCTGGGAATCCACATGTTTCCAAGAATCAGAACTGACCAGAAAAACTACCCCTGAGCTCAGGAAAGCCAGGGAAAACAGTGGCCTCCCACCTGGACCCACCCGTGGCCGGCACCAGGGCTGTAACTTCCACAGGACCCCGTGGCACTGCAGGAGATGGCCCAATTTCTGGTTCTTCGTTTCTTTTCCAAAATTCCCATTTATTTTACATAGTCTTGTGTGTGGTGTGTATGTGTGTGTATTTTTCTGTTCCAGCTCAAAAAATTCCTCTAGAAACATGCCCAAAGCCTCTGCCCAAAAGGTTGAAAATTAAATAGAATAAGCATGTCCAGCTCTCGGTCCACCTTCCACAGCACAACCCGAAGTCTGGAGTAAGTCACTGCTCGCAGCCCCGAGCCTGCGATGGAAGTGCCTGGGAAGCTGCTGGGAGAGACAGAGTCACCAAGGACGAGGCTGGAGGCTGTTTCCTTCTGTCATGTTCACCCGCGACATGCATGCGTCCGTGTGCTCCCGCTTGCTGGCTTTCAACAAAACCTCCCCCGGCGTCTTTCCTGGTGACTCTGACTGCTTCTGCCCCTCCTGGGGGACCAGTTTCTCTCCAGTTCACAGTGTCCCAGCCCACCCCAGTCTCCTAAATGTCTTGAAAAGGGACTGATGGTGCCTCGAGCCATGGAGAGGACTCAGGGAAAGAACGCTCCTCCCTGAATTTTGACTTGGCACCCGGAAGCACAGGTTTCTGGGGAGGATCAGGTCACAGCCTCGTCGGTTGTTAAGGTAACTGGACTGAACGGTGTGGGGTGCTTTCTGAAACGTTTTTCTTATTTAGCCTTTCAGGTTGCCCGAGAGCAAAGAAAAGCGGTATCAGGATAGCACAGAGCAAAGAAGATAAGGAAGATCAAGAGCCCATCAGGTACGAGGGCCAGTGGGGCTGAGAACCGTAGTAGGGCTGCCGTGTGGGGACGCGGCATTCAAGCACAGCAAGGGGACGTCACTCAGAAAAAGAGACAGTGAGTCTTAGTGGGCATTCTTTGAGACTTCAACAAATGCAAGGTCCAATAACTCACACCCAAACCAAAGCACGTCTGTTGGTTGGCTGAAAGGTTACAGGGGCTGTCCAGCAATAAGCTGACATCCATCCATCTGAGGTTCCATGTAACCCAAATCCCACCCCTCAAAAGCAACTTCTCTCTCTTCTTGGTGTGAAAAGCAGCTGAATTCTTGGGAATGGCAAATTGGTGAACACTCCTGAAGGTACTAAATACACCACCACAAGCGGATGTTTCACTGGTACTCTGGCTTGTAAAAAAGTTTAACCTTGTCTTGCTCTAAGGCAGAGCTTGGGGCCACAGCAGACACTGGGCTTGGGGCCCGTGACAACTACCGGCTACCCAAGAGAGTGTTTGTCCCCATCCCACGCCAGCCATGCCTGGGCCTCAAAACCCCACACAGTAAGCAACCTCACTCCGCATCTTCTGAAAAAAGTTTTAATTAAAATGAAATAAAAATAAAGCATAAAATATTCAAATAAATTAAGATTTGTCAAAATAAACAACGCAAACTCTGGGGAAGGCGAACTTTTCTGTTAATGAAAGCAGTGCAGGCAGACTCACCGCTTGGGACACACGAGGAGCGCCTAGGCCATCCCTGCCTGCTCCAGGCGCGTCGCTGCCCTGCTGTGTGTCTTGGTCTTGCTGGGCACGAGTTCCAGGAGCACACCCTCACTGTGTCCCTGGGCCAGCCCGACTCCAGGAGCCTTCACGAGACATCTCTGCAGCTCAGGATCTTCTCTAGCTGGAAGGGAATGTTAAGGCCTCCAGAAGACACAGCCAGACAAATAAACGTTTTCTAGCTCTTGTGAAAAGCACGAAATAGCCTCTTTAAAAATAATCCCACCACATCTTATTGACTTGGCATTTTTTCCACCTGAAAAGCCACGGTTCGGTCCCAAAGCGATGTCTTCTAAACCCACGCTTGTGAGGCTGCAAGCGCCTGCATGCTCTTCTGCGTGCTGGACCCCTCACTCCTCACTCCTCACATTCACTTTGCTCCAGAAAATTCCTTGCGTCCGCAGTGACTCAGGCCTTCTGCGCAGGTGAAATAGTTCAGCCTGCCAACAGGTGGTGTCTTCGTGACTTTTCTTTCTTTTCTTTTTCCCTTTTGCCCAGCCAGGAGAGCACGGTTGTTCTTTTTTCCTTCATGCCGGGTTATTCCGACTTTATTACAGCGTGGCCAGACAATCACGTGTGTCCCCTCTGCTGCCCTGCAGGTGTCCGGTCCCCGGGTGCGACGGCCAGGGCCACATCACCGGGAAGTACGCATCGCACCGCAGTGCCTCCGGGTGCCCGTTGGCGGCCAAGAGGCAGAAGGATGGGTACCTGAATGGCTCCCAGTTCTCCTGGAAGTCGGTCAAGACGGAAGGCATGTCCTGCCCCACTCCAGGCTGCGACGGCTCGGGCCACGTCAGCGGCAGCTTCCTCACACACCGCAGGTGAGGTCGCGTCCGCGCCCCTGGCTGGGGTGGTGCTGCCGAGAGCCGACTGGCACGGCTGGTTACGACAGCAGCAGGTGTCAGCTTCTCCCGTCACCCGAGTGTAGAGAGAAAAGCCTGGAAACTGTCAGACCAACCCAGGGAAATGCGAAGGTTTGGGGAGAGCGTTTACACATCTTAAACTTCCATTAAGGAGCACAGACTCCTTCAACCCCGCCTATAGATTTCACAATAGTTTTCCACTTTTTAAATTAGAATCCACGGTAAGATGTAGATTTTCATTTCAGACACGCACATGAATATCTTTAGTTATTTATCTCACCCGAAATTCACATGCAGGCCTCTCTGGGGGAAAGAGGATGGTATTTGGCACGGTGGCCTCCTGGTGAACACCTGCGCCAAAGATGCATGAGAAAATTCCCAAAAGATCCAGTCAACTTCATTCAGTTTTATTTGCTTCGTTGAAAAGGAAATCAGTGCAGTTACAGTGTCTCAGAAGAGGCTGGTTCTGTGCCGTCGGGTGGTGCCGTCGTCCCTCTGTGGGGAGGGAGGACCGGGTTGGGATGGGTCCCCAAGTCTGGCGACACCCATTCCACGTGGCGTCCCTCGGCTTCCTTGAAGCGGCAGAGGGGAAGGTTCGCGCATCACACGTACCATGCGAAGGCCAAGCCCTTCAGGGACGTTTAGGACGCTTTCCTTTCTGCTGCCCTACATGTCACTTTCTATGAAAACCACACGTGCACCTCAAATCCATCTCAATCACAGAATGAACAAAGGTGGGTACGCAGAATACGGAAATAATGGCATGTTCAGAAATAGGTGACTCTGACCATTGAAAAATGTTAAGGAAGATTTTTTTTTTTTAATTATTAAAGAAATTCCTGCTCAGGTACAAAATTCAAACAATATAAACAAACGGGTTTAAAGAGAAAAATTGGCTGGGCGCAGTGGCTCACACCTATAATCCCAGCACTTTGGGAGGCCAAGGCAGCCAGATCACCTGAGGTCAGGAGTTGGAGACCAGCCTGACCAACATGGTGAAACCCCGTCTCTACTAAAACTCCAAGAGTTAGCCGAGCGTGCGCCTGTAATCCCAGCTACTCAGGGAGCTGAGGCAAGAGAATCGCCTGAACCGAGGAGGCGGAGGTTGCAGTGAGTTGAGATCGTGCCATTGCACTCCAGCCTGGGGGACAGAGCGAGACTCCCTCTCATTGAAAAAGAGAGAGAGAGAAATTGAGTGTCCTTTCCCCAACCTCATCTCTCAACTCCCTTCTCAAAGGCAGGCAGTTCCTGTCTTCTCTGGAACTGAATAGCACCCCTATTTACACACACGAGTCTCAATGTCTCCCAGAACGCTGCGTAAGGACAGGGCGTTGGCTGCTCACCAGGACCGCCCAGGGCTCAACAGGTGGAGCGTTCCCGTTAGGTATACAGAGTCCCACGGTGTCACCCTCCGCAGTGAGCCTGCTCCTGCGCGTGCGCCCCATATCCTGTTGAGGCTGGATTGTTACGAAGAACTCCACATGGACTTCCTCCCGCACACAACTCCTCGTCCTTATGCAACCAGACTTTCAGGGTCTACTCCTGGAAACAAGAATGCTAGCTTTAAAATGTTGACAGACCCTGCCAAAATGCCCTCCAGAAAAGTATCTACTTTCCCAAACCTTTCACCAGTAATAAAATGTTTCAAAACATTAAAAACCCTGCCCGTATGGCCTGAGGAAGGGCTTGTATGTTTTGCTAATCTGACACAAACAAAAGCAATGCCCTCCCCTCGAGTGAGTGTCTGCTCTCCAGTGGACAGCGCTGGTGCAAGGCTGCCTCCGCAGAGCCTGCTGCTTTCTCTTTCCTCCTTCCCCACTGAGACTTCGCCCATTTGACTTAAGCAGCAAATACCAGGTGCCAGATGGGTGCTGTTCCCTCCCACTGCCCAGCCTCTGGGCGAATCGCATGTTACGGTCAGGAGGACAGCCACCACCAAGAGCTCTGTCCCGATGCTTGTTCCATGGGGGAGTTCCCTGGCTGAGAGCTCAGGAGCCACGGAGGTGGGAAGCAGCTCGCCGCCCCGCATTGCCCCTTGCCAAATGCCCAGCATTCATTTCTGCTGCCAGGATCTCACCCACACACCTCTGTCCACTCTCACCAGCCTCACCCCAATTTCTGCCCTTCCCTGTTTCTTTTCTCCAAAGGGGAACCTCTTCCCCAGGGTCCATGGCAGAGAGTGGAGAGCGTGTTCAAATGCATGCGCTGGCCTCAACAAGCTGATGGAATATTGGGGTATAGGCTAATGGAATACTGGGGGCAGGCCGATGGAATTTGGGGGCAGGTTGATGGAATCTTGAGGTACTACCTGGGGTGCAGGCTGATGGAACTTGGGGCACAGGCTGATGGAATCTTGGGGTACATGCTGATGGAATCTTGGGGCACAGGCTAATGAAATATTGGGGTGCCATCTGATGGAATCTTGGGGGCAGGTTGATGGAATTCTGGGGTGCAGGCCAATGGAATCTTGGGGCACAGGCCAATGGAATCTTGGGGTGCAGGCTGATGGAATATTGGGGCACAGGATGTTGGAATCTTGGGGCACCAGCTGATGGAATCCTGGGGCACAGGCTGATGGAATCCTGGGGCACAGTTCGATGGAATCTTGGGATGCAGGCCAATGGAATATCGGGGCACAGGATGGTGGAATCTCGGGGCACCGGCTGATGGAATCCTAGGGCGCAGGCCGATGGAATCCTGGGACACAGACCAATGGAATCCTGGGGTGCAGGCCGATGGAATCTTGGGGTGCAGACCAATGGAATCTTGGGATGCAGGCTGATGGAATTTGAGGGCACCGACTGATGGAATCCTGGGGTGCAGGCTGACAGAATCCTGGGGCATGGGCTGATGGAATCTTGGGGCGCAGGCAGATGGAATCTTGGGGCACAGGGCACATGAGTAAAATCACAGCTTACAGGCTCACGTTACTCGGATAAGCTATGCCAGAAGCTCCTTTCTCTGGAAAGCTGCATGCCTCTCACTTTACCCCCACCTGGTTGCCACCCACCCTTGCCCCAGAGCTCAGCAGGCTCCTCTTTCAGGATCCCAGGTCCCTGGAGGACCCACAGAAGTCCAGGCATGATGGAAATGACTCCAGCCACCTGTGCCCCACCCAACCTGCAAGGCCACAGCTTGCTGGGAGAGGCCCCCGGCTCCAGCCCCAGGCGTCAGTATTCACGTGGGGGATGTGGGGGTGGAGATTTCAGTGTGCCTGGGCAGCTCCTGCTAGAGCCCTGCGGTGGGCTGGCAGAGCTACCCAGAAATGTTGACACTCCTCCATGTTACGGAAAGGCGCCATCAGAACTCTGAACTGCTGGCTTTGGTGACCTCGGAGCAGAAAAGGGGACCTCCCTGTGTGTCACAAGGGCGTGTTTTCCCAGTGACCAGCACCCCTGTTTGTGCAGCAAAGGAAAACTCGGGGCAGTGGCGGAGGGGAAAAGGGGTTGTCCAGGCCTGAGCACGGCGGACCTGGGTTCTGTTCTGTTCTCTTTTTGCAGTTGTGGTAAAATATTAAAATATGGCATGGAATTGACCATCTCACCCATCTTGAGGTGTATGGTTCAGTAGTGTTAGGTATACAGATGGCCCCCGACTTACAATTTCCAGATTTTACGATGGTGCAAGAGCAAAATACATTTGGTAGAAACGGCGCTTTGAATATGCATGCAACCAGTCTTTCTCATTTTCATACAATACTCAATAAATGACATGAGCTATTCAACACTTTAGTATAACTGGGCCTTGTGTAAGTTACCTCTGCCCAGCTGTAGGCTGATGTGAGTGTTCTGAGTACATTTAAGGTGGGCTAAGCTAAGCTATGATGTTGAGTCAGTACAAGTATTAAATGCATTTTTGACTTAAAATATTTTCAATATACAGTATTTTCAACTTAAGATGGCTTTATGGGTATGCTGACCCATGGTATGTCAAGGAGCACCTGTATTCACATTGTTGTGAAACTGATCTCCAACTCTTTCATCTCCATCGAGACCCTGTCTCCATTCAACACTGACTCCCCCATACTCCCCTGCCTAGCCCCTGGCACCCACACTATGTTTCCTGCCTCTGTGAATCTGACTCTTCTAGGGACCCCCTATAAGTAGAATCACACGGGGTTTGCTTTTCATGTCCATCTTATGTCATGGAGCCCCATGTCCTCAAGGTTGCAGCATATGTCCGAACTTCCTGCCCTTTTAAGACTGAATAATATTCCAACATGTGTTGACCGTGGTTTTTATCCATTGAACAAGTCTTCATCAATTTTATTAGATAGAAAAAATATTATTTTCTGAAAGTGTAATAATATTAGGACTGGCAAGAACACAGCTGAGCATCTGGAAACACACTCATTAGAAAGTCTCAGACACTTCTCTTTCCTTGGAAGCCCTGGGCTTCCCCAGACTTCTGGGACTGCCTGGTGATTTTGCCAAAACTTCCAGGGCCTGGGTTGGCAGAAGCCTCCTACAAAGCCCCCGCAGGCACATCAAGATTAGAGTTGGGGGTCCCTGTGCATCCCACCCACTGTGCAAACAAAGCAGCAGTTAGAAGCAGCAAAAAAAAACAGGTTGAAACAAAAGTTGCCGTTTTATTTCTTTTTCCCCCAAACTGTGACAATCTAGTCAGATGACAAAGAACGGCTTTCAAGCAGGTGCCAAAATGTAAACAGTAGAGGAAGCAGGAACCAATGTCCATGGTTTGTGGCCCGGGTCACACGCCCAGCCCACTCCCAGTCCCAGGTCTTGGACCTGACAGGAGCCCCCGGGTACCCACCCCATTTCCTGTGAAATCACTTCCACTTCACTTCATAGTGAGTCCTGGCACAATCCCTGTTCTTTATGAATTTAAGTTTAGGCAAGAGGGCTCCTTTCCCAGATCCTGTTCCCTGAGCTAAGTCATATCTGAAAAAAGCAGAGCTGATATAAGAGAAATAGAAAATGGTTTATCTTTAGGGTTTGCCAGGTCTTTCTAGAAAATCCACATCTAAGATTAAAAGTCAAGGCCCCATCCTGGCTCCTGGGCGCGCACATACACAGTGCTGTGACCTTTGGGGCAGATGCCATGTTGTAATTGTAAAAGCAGCCATGATGAGACCCTCAGGTCAGGCATAAAGGCAAATCCCTCCCTGAAATAAGGGAGAAAACTGGAGGCGCATGGAGAAGCCCAAGACGGAGGAATCGCACAGATAATTCTACAACGACAGAAGTAAATGCTGGTTTTATACACAAGGAAGCGGCAGAGCAGACGGCTCAGGACGGGAGGGCGAACTCAGTCCCGGTGAACTCGGACTGAGGACAGTACCAGGCCATGAGCAGGGACCACGCGGCCCGTGCAGACCCCCAGCAAGTGATCTGGACACGTGCTAAGGCCGAGGGGCACAGCAGATGTGGCAGAGCCTCGGGGGGTGACAGTGATGAGACCTAGCGCACCCCCAGCCCAGAGCCGCATGCTGAAGGAGCAGACTCACATAAGAACCTCGGATGTGGGGCATGGGAGCAGGCCAACCGCAGGACAGATGCAATGCCACCACGCATGCCATGGGGGACACTGGCTTTAGACTCAGAGGAATCTGAGAAGACATCCTAGGAACTTGAGACGCTTTGGGTCCCTGCCCGAGGAAGGCTCCACCTGCAGCTCACCCTCCCTGAGCCCCTGATGGACGTGTCATTCATTCACCTCATTCGGCTGACACTGGCGGACAGGCTTCCACCAGCATCCATGGTCTCCATTCAGGTCTGGCTTACAGAGAAGAGTACCATGGTCTGCTGTTTAGAGGACAGACGAGGCCGTCTTGGAGAGAATGCTGTGGCTTGGGCAAAAGAGATTAAAGACAATCCAACATCATGCCAGCCAGTGAGCAGCAGCACAGAGGAGAAATGCCTAGTCCAGACCAGGAGAGGAGGGCAGGCCCTTCAGGAGCCAGGATTGCAGATGAATTTTGAAGAAAGACGCAGCTCACCACAGCGAGAGCTGTAAGGGAGGCTTGGAGTTTGGGCTTCAAATGTGCCACCTTGGTGGCCGTGGAGGAGAGCGCGAGGGGACGGACAGGCAGACACATAGAGCTGTTCCCAGGGACCCAAGTGAGGCGTGCTTAGGACTGGACCTCCAGCACCAAAGGAAGGACAGATGGGAGGGCTGTTTAGGAAGCGGAACCAGCAGGGCCTGGTGGGTGAATGCTGGTAGGAGAGGGGGCCCAGCCTCAGCAGCTGCACGGGTGGTGACACTGGAAGTCAAGGACACAGGGCTAAGCCTTGACCACCATGGGGATCTCAGCCGGCTCAGCTGGAACAACAAAATGCTCTTGGCCGGCTGGCTTGATCACCTCCCCTGTCCCTGGGCAGGAAGTCTGAGATCAGCTTCCAGCTGATTTGGTTTCTGGAGAAGCCTCTCTTCCTGGTGGGCAGACAGGTGCCTTCTCGCTGTGTCCTCACAGGTGGAGAGAGAGCAGGATTGCTGGTGTCTCCTCTCATGAGGACTCTGATCCCATCAGATCAGGACCGCACCCTTCCAAGCCCGTTTACCTGATTTATTCCTTAGTGGCCCCAGCTCCAAACATACCCAGGGGTTAGGGCTTCAACACAGGGACCTCGAGGGACACAAACACTCACACCATAACAGTGGGGAAAATGGTGATTTCGTTTTAAATATGTGACTTTGAGATTCGGTGGGACTTCAAAGTGAGAATACCCACCAGGCAGCTGAGAACCAGGCGTGGGAAGTGTCTTGGGGAGCGCCATGTAGGAATCAGGAATCAACAGCACTCAGGTCACATGTGGTCCTGCAGGTTCACCCCGGGACCAGGGGTCCAGGGAGAGGAGCAGCAGCAAAGATACCCCTGGGCGACTCACACGTTTTGTGGCAGGTGAAGGCAGAGAAGCCGTGATGAAGACGGAGCTGCAGGGTGGTGTTAGGGGAGCCAGGTGCCACCACGTGCAGAACCCTCCAAAGAAAAGAACACGCAACACTGGGAAAGTGGCGAGAGGCCAGAGTGGTAGACGGTTCAAAACGACGCTGGGCTTATGGGGGGACCTGGCCTTGGGAATGCAGCTGAGGCGTTTTGTGGAGAGTTTAGGGCAAAGATCAGGCACCAAGAGCAGGCTGAAATAGGATGAGTGTCAGATGGAAAGTTTGGGGGTCATAGAGGATGCAACAAATTGTTCCAGAAATGCAGGTGAGACGAGGGGGGCAACGCCGTCGGCAGTGGCTGAAAGGTATCGGGTGAGCAGGACCCACAGGCAGAGGCCACGGGGTCTGGCCTTTGTCTGAAGAGGAGAAAGCAGGAGGAAGAAACGGGTTAAAGATGCAGAAGGCGCCGGGAGGACCGGGCGGAGACAGGTCTTGGTGGAGGTCAGGAGCTACAGACAAGCTGGACACATGTGAACATGACTGCGCCCGGAGCCTGGTGTCTCCGGAGCGGAGCCCCACCTGGGCAGGGATTTCATGGGAGGCATTCACACAGGAGCCGGCACCTGCACGGGCTGCAGTGCGTGGTGCTGGCTGGGATGCCTTCGGGAGAGAGGATTGATTCCAAGGGAATCACAGCCGTGCCCAGGACACACAGGGACCTGGAGACCACCTGTCGGTTGCGTGTCAGGAGGACACACTTTTGTCCCCAACACTCAGCTGTCCGGGTGAAGGGAGGGCAGCAGCGTGGGAGCCTTGCTCCAGCCCTGGCGACACGTGGGTGGGTGGGGGGAGGTGCAGAGCGAGCAGCCATGTCCCCAGCCGCTGAGGGGCAATGGGACGTGGAAGATCCCATGAGGGAGGCCGGAGTCGGCCGGCAGGGAGGTGAGAGCCAGGAGGCATGCTCCACGGTTCCCCGAGGCCCGGCGAGGAGGCTGCTGAGGAAGAGACTCTCAGCACACACTCACAGTTCTCCGAGGCCCGGCGAGGAGGCTGCTGAGGAAGAGACTCTCAGCACACACTCATGGTTCCCCGAGGCCCGGCGAGGAGGCTGCTGAAGAAGAAACTCTTAGCACACACTCACGGTTCCCCGAGGCCCGGCAAGGAGTCTGCTGAGGGAGAGACTCTCAGCACACACTCACGGTTCCCCGAGGCCCGGCGAGGAGGCTGCTGAGGGAGAGACTCTCAGCACACACTCACGGTTCCCCTCCTGCCGTGCTCCCCAGCTCCCCTCGGCCTGGCCCTCTCCTGTCTCCGGGAGCACTCCTCCGAACCGTCCTGGGCTCCCCTCCCCGTCGTGTGCTGCACCTGTGAGCCCACTGGGGCACCGAGAACACCCTTCCTCCGTCTCCGCACCTGCCGTGTGGTGCCTCAGCTTCCAAATAACAGCAGTGGAGGCTGTTCAGGCCTATTGTGGGCCAGACAGAGCTCTAAGCACCTCCGCGTACAACCTTCTTCACCCTCACAGCAGCCTGAAGAAACGGGCTCTGTAATGCTCCCTGTTTAAGCATCAGAACATTGAGGCAATGAGAAGAGAACTTCCTGCCTGGGGTTCTGAGCGTGGCCGAGCCGGGCTCCGGTCCAGGCTGCCTGACCGCGGGAGCGACCCTTCGGCACCGTCTCGTCTCTCCCTGACGCGGATCCGTGATCGTCTTGGTGAAACTGCCCAGCCACCTCTCTGCAGGCGCCGTCCCTTCCCTTTCTGCCCGATACTGACTAGCTACAGCGTCCTCACTCCACGGCAATGTCCACGTGTGGCGACCTTTGGTTTCTGTCCCGCACGTCCGTGGCTCCTCGTGTGGCATGGCACACAGCAGCTCCTGAGAAAAGTGTCCACACATCAGCGACTCAATGCATTTTCTAAGAGGAGATTTAAGTCCGCGTTTAAACAGGAAGCAGCTCTGTGTTCGCTGGGTGCAGCTGAGAGGAACGGAGGGCCTGCCAGGACGCAGGTGCAATTCGCAGGTGTACGGGAAGGTCAGCTGGTGGGAGAGTCTAGCTGAGCAAAAGGAGTCAGGAGGTAAAGGTGGGGAGGGGGAACCAGGGAGGGCTCTGCCCAGGTCTGAGCACCCCTGGAGGGGAGGGGCCCAAAGGCTGACTTCATAGGAGACCCTCACAAAGCACCGGGCATCCACAGATGCAGGGGGCTGGGGTGGAGACAGGGGGCAGGGAGCCGCGTCCTCACCAAGCGCTGGGCGCCTGCAGATGTGGGGGCTGGGGTGGAGAACGAGGGCAGGCCAGCGGGGGCCTCTGTTAAGTCCTCTGTTTTGCATGCTGTGCTCTGAGCATCCTTCTTTGTCACCACTTCAGTTTTCATTCCACTGCAGTTACATTAAGGAAGATTCTCCAAACCTAAAGAAAAAAACAAATATTTTTAGAAGTAACTCATATCTTAAGAGTTTTGACCAACATCCATTTTTTAAAGTCCCTTCCTAGATGCTCTTAAACCTTTTCTGCCTGGAACATGTGAATTATTCTATTTATTTTTTGGTTCCCCTCTAGTCCACTAGAAATGAGAACATAACCTTTTATAGAATATTTGTCTTGCTTGATATATCTCAAGGGAATTGTTGCAAAAATAAGTCGCCCTATTGAGTACTTACTATATGAGCTATTTTTTAAATGAATCATCTCGTGTAGTGGAAGCTTAGCTAGGAGAGCTGACAGCCATGACAAACACAGCCAAAGCTTTTCCAGCAGATGAAGTTTACTTCCTGCACACAGCACAGTGCTGGGCAGGGCAGCAGGGAGACGGGGCTGGCACCTTCAGCACACTTTCCAAGCGCTGTGTGGATTCCATGACAAGAGAGGAACAACGTGGAGGATCCCAAGAGGGAGGTGTGTAGGTTCTGGATCTGGAGGAGCACACGTCACCTCTTTCTCATTCCATCCATAAAAAATGACGCTTGGTGTCACCCAGCGCTGGGAAGCTGGAATTTGGTCTCTCAAGAGCCCAGACAGGCATGCTTTCATGCTCTGTTGTCCCTCCATGGTCCTGGGTAGCCATAATTTTTACACAAACACAGGTAGACATTCAACCAAAGTGCCCTGAGACTCGTGTGTTCCTTTCTAGAGATGAGGGAACTGATGAGGACGACAAGCCACTCTCTTGGTGCATTTCCAGTAGGGAGAGACGCTGGGGCTTCTCCGGGGCTGCGGGGCCTCATTTGCGGACACACCCACGTGATCTAGGACAAGACGCTCAGGGCGCAGGGCGTCCACAGCGAGCATGCAGCTCGTCTACTAGGATTGTGGTTTTGATTGCGAGAGGGATTACTAGCTGGTAGGTGCAGGTGCAGAAGAAGTTAAGTGAGGAGCCCCAGCTGCCCTTACCCGGCCCCTGGACCCATAGGAGGGTGATTCCTTGTCTGCCAGTTGTGTGGAGGGAAGGGGTCCTTGCTCTCCCTGTTATGGACCAGGACGGGCCACCCTGTCCAGAGACCACTATGTGGACAGGGCACACTCAGGAGGTTCCAGTTGCTCTGCGCTCAAGTCTCTGATGATGACTCAATATTCCACGTCATCAGGGAATAAAGATTTGTGTGTCAGCAATGCTGATCCCTGCCTTAGACAGAGCCCTGGGGCCATGTCACCTCAGAGTGCTCCTCCTGGACTCTCCTGGTGCTCCCTGAAAGCTCCCCTTTCCCCAACCAGGGAGGTCCCCTCAAGTCTCTGAGATCCCCCTCTAGGCAGAGAGTGGCAGGAACGAGGACCACATTGCCAGAGGCTCCTCCAGGCCCAGTGGCAGCTTTGTTTGCCCCCGGCATGCTTCAATAGTCATACCTTGTTTTATAACACAGGAAAAAGGTTTCCCAAGCTCTGGGTCCCTCTGTGATCTGCAGGAGGTGGAAGGGAGGGTGGCCCCAGCCCAGGAGTAAATGCAGCACAAGGGAGGGGAACGGAGAGCATTTCCATCCAGGGCCGAACTCTGAGCAGCATCAGGCTGCCTCCATGCTCCGGCTCCCGAGAAGACCCGCGCCCCCATTCCAGGCTGGCAGCCCCTCACTATCAGCCCTTCAGTCATCCAGCCAGGTCACCACCTCGGAGGAAAAGAAAGAATGCCACTGTGCTGATCTCTAGTCCTAGAGGAGAGGCAGATTGATCCATCCAGAGCCCTGCAGGATGGGGAGGGGTCTGGATCACCAGCAGGGGTGAGGATTGCTGAAGTAAGATCCTGCCAGGACACACGGCCTCTTACATCTGCTCTGGGGAAGAGAGCAGGACTCAGTAAGCCCCACACCACCTCCTGCTCCCAGAGGAACCACGCCTCGACCTGCACCCCACCCTCCCCCCGCCAAAGCCACTGCTGCGGATAATTGGCCTTACTGGGTTGCCCCGTCACTTTACAGGACGCCTTCAGGGACTTGACCTCTCTGCGCTTTGGAGTCAGCTCCCTGCTCTGCCCCAGACCTCGACACCCTCCATGGGGAGACCTTGCATCAGGTGCCCTCTGCTTTCCTCGACGCCCACCCTGCACGGACCCAGTGCCCGGTGCTGCCTCAGACCCTTTGCTGCTTTTACTTTCACCTCCATCTTTTAGTGTTTCACGAGAAACAATTGGGAGGGAAAGAGTCAGATTCAACATCTGTCTCAAACTGTGAATCCCAAAGGGCCCTGTGAATGGCCAGAGTGAGAGGTGACATCTGGTCAACCTCCTCTGCCTGAAACAACCCAGAGTTCTGGCCCAGCGCCAATGGGGTGGAGCTCAACCCTGCTTTGTTTTTGCAGGAAGATTTCCTCCCAAAGCACTCCCACCTTTGCCTGTCCCCAGCCCTCCCCGGGCCCTGGCAAGCACTCAGCAGATGCCGAATGAAGGCAGTGAGCTTCAGCAGGGCCCTCTGTACCAGCCCAGGGAGCTGAACCGTGTTCCATGTCCAGGCACTGTGCTGCTCTTCCAATTCCTTCTCCAAAGTGGCACAAACAAAGCAGCTTAACTCAGGCCCGTCATTAGCTCAGTTTTCCGATGGTGGAAGCGCAGGCCAGCCTACGGGGGGTCCTCTGCAGGCGGCATCCCCCCTGGAGCTCAGGATCCAGCTCACAGCTCATTCGGGTTCCTGAGCTTTCAGCTGTCAGGCCCGACTGTCTTGCTGACGTTGGACAGAGTTGTCCTCCACGGATGAGGCCCCCAGGTCCTGGCCATGCAGTCAGTGGCCTCACCACTTGGCAGCCGGCTGGGGTCTCATAGGATGTCACTCCTGTCATGAGAGCAAGGACCCCACTGTGTTCACAGGGCCACCCACACTCAAGGACAGGGGCCCATGCAGACAGGTGCATATGGGGACCCTTGGGGCCACCCTAGGATTCTGCCCACCAGAAGGGAGCTATCCAGCCACTATGCTAGGATCTTCAGATAACAAAAATTTCAAGACAGTCTCTGTCCCAAGAAACTTAGCTTGTTATAATTTTATAGGGAAAACCAATATACAAACAAAAAACTAACAATACAAACAAGATCATTCTTATATCCAATAAAGAGATGGGGAATCTGATCCTTTAAAAGCTCGTTCCCATATGTAAATTAATCTCAATTAAACAAACAAACAAAAAAAAAACTTTGAAATTCTTATGATTAGTGTGAAGCTAAGACTGTAATTCCAATCTTTTGATCTCTCCAAATAATTTCTAATAAGCACAATATTGCTTGATTCTTAAGGGAAGAGCGAGTAGGTTTTCAGGAGGATGCCACTTTTTAATGTAATTACGTTGTAGCATGTAAATCCTACCAATGTATCTGTTTTCTATAATTGAACTAATTCTTGCCTCCTGCACTGCATGATGAGAGCTTGCATTCCATAACCGAGGTCACTGTGGTGCCTCCCCATCCCTTCACCCCAGGTTCACCTCTGGGGCGAGTGGCAGCTCCTGGGGGACCCCTATCCCTGCCCCGGCACCAGCCTCATGGGCAGCTCCTCCACCTTCCCAGCTCCCAGCCCTAGGGCCTATCTGTGTCTGTCACCATCAGAAAGGCAACAGAGTGGGGTGTCTGAGGTCTTAACTCCATGCTGCTCGGGCAGAGGGAGAAGGTCTGGCTCCCAGGCCACTCTCTGAGGACCCACAGGCATCTAAGCCCCGTCACTCCTCCTCTCCCTTTTGCGTCTCCTCCCTGGAAATTCCCCAGCCACTACCTGATGTGGGTGCATGCTTCCAAATCTATGGCTGCTGCAAGGAATTCCTCCTGTCTCTGGGATTTGGCATTCACAAAATGAAGCCTTTGAAACTCAAATGCCTGTTCTCTGATTGTCGCCTCTAACAACTGTTCCTTGAAGCACTGAATACTAGCCAAAATGGTGAAACAGTAGCCATGATGAGGCCGTGGCTCCTTCACGGGAGAGGAGGGTTTCACTGTGGACCCAGCAGCTGTGGTGAGGCCGTGGCTCCTTCACAGGAGAGGAGGGTTTCACCCTGGATGTAGCAGTCATGGTGAGGCTGTGACTCCACAGGAGGGGAAGCTTTCAACCCACGGACACAGTAGCTGTGGTGAGGCCGTGGCTCCTTCACAGGAGAGGAGGGTTTCACTGTGGACACAGCAGCCGTGGTGAGGCTGTGGCTCCTTCACAGGAGAGGAGGGTTTCGTGGTGGACACAGCAGCCGTGGAGAGGCCGTGGCTCCTTCACAGGACAGGCAGAAATCAAGTAAACAAATCAGGCTTACAAGGGGGCAAAAAAAGGCTCAGAGGAAGCAGCAACATTTCTGGAAAGAGAAGAAATCTTTTTAAAAACCTATAATTTGTCACCAGACAGAAAAAAAACTTAAAAATATATTGTATTCATAATACAAGAAACATTCATAGAATATGAAGATATATTTTAAAAAATAAATAAAAAGTTCACTTCAAAAGTTAAAATGTAAAATTGAGGTAATGTCCCATAAATTGTAAAGAGATGAGAAAAGAAGATAAAATATTTTTTTAAAGAAAGAATAGAAAAAGGAGAGTTAATAATCAGTTAGTAGGAGTTTCTGAAGAAGTAGAGAGAATAGAGAAAATGGCAGAAAGAAAATTACCAAAGAAAGGAAACAAGGAAAATCCCCATGGCAGAGATCTTGAGTTTTCAGATATAAAGGCCTTGTTGAGTAGCCATGCAATCATGAAATGGTTCTACACTGTCCAGGGCTCTACCTGAGAAGCAGGACAAGTAGACTGTTTATACAAATGGGTTCATCACCGGGAACTGGCTGACTCCATCTGGGGCTGGCTCAGCAAGTCTGAAATCTGTAGGGCAGACAGGCAGCCTAAAGACTCTTGGTCAGGAGAAGTTCCATTCCACAGGGAGAATTTCTTCTTCCTCGGGGAAACCTTAGTTATGTTCTTAAGGTCTTTTGACTGCTTGAGTCAGGCCCACTAGAGTATTGAGAATAATATCCTTATTTAAAGTCAACTAGGCCAGGTGTGGCAGCTCATGTTTGTCATCCCAATATTTGAGGAGGAGGAGGCAAGAGGATCACTTGAACCCCAGAGTTTAAGACCAACCTGAGCAACATAGCAAGACTTCATTTCTACAAAAAATTTAAAACTTAGCCAGGCATGGTGGTGCATGCTTGTGGTCATAGCTAATTGCTTGAACCCAAGAGTTGGAGGCTGCAGTATGATCATGCCACTGCACTCCAGCCTAGGCAACAGCAAGACCCTGATTCAAAAAAAAAAAAAAAAGCCAATTGATGATAGATGTTAATCACTCTACAAAATACCTTCACAGCAACACTTAGATAAGTATTTGATTAAACAACTGGATTCTGTGTCCTCTCCAAGTTGACATATAAAACTATCACAGCCAACTACACAGAAGTTCATCATCATGTAATGTTGAGAACATGGAGTGAGGATACAGACAGAGAGAGAGACAAAGTGAGAGACAAAAGAAAAGGAAGCTAAGAGATGTACTCAACAGCAATGCTGGGAACCAGAATCAAACAGAACAATGCCTTCAAAGCTCTTAGGAAAATGACTGCACACTCAGAATTCTATACCCAACCAAACTATTGGTTTGGAGTGCAAAGGCAGCAAGTCCTATCCAGTGGGTGACAAGCCCCAGCCCTTCTTACTCCTGAGTGGATGCTCTCTTCTGTACCCTTGCCATGCTGCCTCAGGCTGTACTCCCTCGTTCCTCCCCCAGGCCTCTCTGCACCTTCCTCGATGGCCCCCTGCTGCCCTCTGCCCTCGGAAGCATCCTCCATGCTACTACCACAGTGAGCTCTCTGCCAAGCAAACTCTGCTGTGTGGTTTCCAGGATTCCATGCTTCTGATCCTTTATCATGGCCTAGAAGCTAAATCCAATCCCTTCTGTAAGGCACTTGAGGTCTTCCCTAATCATCTTCTGCCCATCCCTCCAGCCCCCTCTCTCCCTCTGCCCCTTGGTTGCACCCAGATCTAAATGCAAAGCTGGAGACTTGCTGCTCAGGCTGCTTCTGCCCTTTCACTGCTCCTTGTCCCCCTCAAACAAATGCGTCTTTAAGCACCCATGCAAACTTACCTTCCTCTGCAATGGTGCATAGCATCACATCGTACGTCCTGTAAGGTGTGTGTATTCACAGGGACCTCTGCCCATACAGCCCAGGTGTAGCATCTGTCACTCACGATGGCAGAGAGAGAGGCCGCAGAAGGAGGAGTGGAGAGTGAGGCTGGTGCTGGATGGCCTGGGTGTAAACTCAGCCCTGCCTTTTCTGACTGTATGGTCTGGGGCAAATTAGCTATTCTGTGTCTCCATTCTCTCCTCTGTAAAATGGGGTGGTCATTGATTGTTTGAGCAGTGGGTCAAGTCAGAAGAGCATGCCAGGACATGATAAGTGTAGCATTTCAAGCAGCTCCCCACCGCCGTTAGCATGTCTTGACCCTCCTGTTATGGCTGTACTTGGGGACAGGAGGTGAGTGTTGCTGATGAGTGAACAGAGATAGATGGTTTGACAACCCACAGAAGTGGCTCTTAAAAACATCTCTTCTCAGGCCTCATTCTCCTAACAGTATTTTGATTGTCACTGCTGAATAGCGGTGGCTCCAGAATGCATCCCTCGGGCAGGACGCAGGTGGACTCGCTGGGCTGCAGGGATGAGCTGTGTGGGCAGCTGCCATCCCTCAGGCTTTGAGAGGGACCTTTGTTTCCTCAGGCAGGTGGATGTGCAGCCCAGTGGGAGGACCCTGGGCTGGGAGCAGGGGGCCTGGGGGCCATCTGCACTTCTTGCACCACCTGCCCATGTGACTGTGACCAAGTCCTCCACCCGGCACAGAAGTCGCTGTCCTGGAAACACCTCCCTCTCTCCATGGCTTCAGAGCACCCTGTTAGGCACAGAATGTTTTTAGGGGAAAAAACTCCAAATTCTGGATCTTGTCTTGAGAAGGGACCACAATGGCATTGCTTCCCACTGAGAAGGAAGCAGATCTGGTAAACAGTCAGAGGCAGAAATGTCACATGGCTCAGAGAACACCCTTCTGCCCCTCCTCACACATGCCGCCCAGGGGCCAGAGTCCAGGAAGCAAACCACAGAAGAACTGCTCTCGTGGGACCCAGCAGAGGCAAGAGAGGCTGTGGCTGCCACCCCCCTCCACGTTTGCTTATTATGAGATGCTCTCAGTTTTCATGACTCAATCAATGATAAGAATAGGATTGAAATACACAGTAATAGTGTACGTATGCATCCAGAGTGTATGTGTCTCATATACGTTATATATTACATAGTTAGAGTATCCTAATAGTAATGGTGGAATAGTGAATGCTAAAAGAAATAAAACGTTATTAGAGTGACACTCAGTGTAAAGGAAGCTGTTTGCCCTGGCTGTGTGGAGCTGATTTTCAGAGACACTCAATTGCAGGCAGCTCCTGGCTGGGCTCTTCCCACCTGCGGCTCACTATCCTGAGTTCTCATCCCTGCATCTTCCAGGGAAGGCAAAGTTTCTACACACACTCCCACCTCCTCTCAAATTACTTATTTTTCCTCCCAATGAACAATTCCCTGCGTCTCAGTGTCTTGTTAAGCATATCCCCCTTTGAAAGTTTCACTTATTTAGTTATTTCCAACTATGATGTTCTCCAGAAAAAGGCCCTTCTGGGCTGATGTCCTGATAAAAATGTCAGGGCCTCCCCCATCTCAGTTTGAAGCCCTTCTAAAGCTTTCCCCTGGAACCTTCATCTGGAATTCCTGGTGCTGGCGCCTGGTGCCAGACGTCTGGGGCCTGGGGAGCGGGTGGAGCAGCCGCTTAACTACTTGCTGCCCAGAACTTCCCCTCACTGAAGGTTGGTGACTTCCAAACCTACAGTCCAGCACTTGGCTGTAATTGGAGAAGTTTCTGCAGCAGGCTGCTGGGTCTCTCTTCAGAACTACCGTGTGAATAAAACAGTACGCGCCCTCCCACCACCCCAGACCAGCCCTGGGCTGGCTTCCCTGGCTGACCCAGGTGTGTAGACTTTCCCTAAGAGCCCTGGCCAGCACGACCCCCAGGTCCCCAAGCCCCCAGGCTACCACTAGATGGCACTGCCCCTACTCTGGGGCCTCCACCACCCACCAGGGCCGTGTGGGGCCTGCCCACAGGGCTTGCTTCCAGATTGGACCTGAGCGGGTGGTGCGGTCACTGGACTGGAATTGGCGGCCAACACAGCTGCGTTTGGACAGAACGCATCATTCTTCGGGCCCATCTTTGTTTCCTAATTTAGTTTCCCAAACTCTTGCTGAAGGCTCCGGCTCCTTAAATAATACCGTTACTTGTCGTTCCCAGCAGGCAGTTTTATGAACTGACAGTGAAGAGAGGCAGCGTGAGACTGTGGACAAACCCGGTGTGGACCTCAGTGTGGCTCCAGGAATGTGGACTCCTCAGTTTCTGGCCGTGGGGCGCCCCCGACCCCAAGTGGGAGACCTGCGCCCTGCACTGGTGGCTGCGGCCTCCCAGAGGGTCCTCTGGGTGGTTTTCTCCCATGCGCTTAATTCACTCCACATAACTCAGTTCTGTTTTTTTATCTGTAAGGTAGGAGAAGTCGGGATGGGGAGATCCTTAATAGATATGACTCTCTAAATATGCGCAATACGGAACTTTTTAATCCAGCCATGAGAAAATGGGCCTTTTTGACCTGAAGGTGGAAAGTGCCCCAGTGCCCACCTCCCAGCAGGAGCCACCTTCTGACCACACTGCATGGTTTCAGGAGCTCATGCCCCGCAGGGAGGTGAGGACGAGGCCGCCGTGCGCAGCCCCTCTGGAGCACAGCATCTGCAGGGGCCCCTGGGTGCTGCCGACAACGGGGGTCCAGCCCGGGACGGAACCAACTGGCAGGACCCTGGGGTCCTCTGTCTACTTCTCAGCCTACAAGCCAGGCCCCAGGCCCCAGGCTCCAGCCGGGCAGTGAGGCCCCATGTGCATGGTGGGACATGGGAACAGAGAGGGCCACCCCGAGGTGGCCCACAGCTGTCACTCAGCGCTCACTCAGCGGCCTTGAAAGAAGCGTCTACAGCGAGAGAACATGGATGACGGGTTTCCCTGAAGTCAAGTCAAAGCAGCGGACGGTGCTCCGTGTCCGTCAGGGCGGGTCGTGCTCCGTGTCTGTCAGGGCGGCGGGCCCTGCGGTGTGTCTGTCCTCATTCCCCATTTAATGCGCCTCCGTCTTGGCCTAACCTCAGCAGCTGTTTTTGGCCGCGGCTTTTAAGCTGTGAAAGAATTTGCTGGGAATGTCCTTGGCCCCTTATGCAGCGCCTCCTCCCTGCTAGGCTGCTTCCGCTGCTGGATCTAAAGCAAGAGTGAGGACGCGGGGGCTCGCGTGTTCCTCCTTCTCCTCTCCGGGGCCCACCAGGGCTGAAAGCTTCTGGGCACCCGGCGGGGAGCTCTGCTCCTGAGCCAGGAATTGCTGGACACCACGAAACTGCTGTCTCCAGGGGCCTGTCTAATTTTCCCAAGTGCTTCTGTTCATTTGCTAATCCATACAGCATAGCTCAGAATGATCCAAACACTACCTGAGCTGGAAAGGACTCGTGTGATGTGTTAGTAATGGGTCACACAACGTTTTAACATGGACTTTAAGCCGTCAAAATTTCAGTGTTATTTCTTAACAACAACGAAAAGGCTGGGTGTGATAGCTCGTACCTGTAATCCTAGCGCTTTGGAGGCTGAGGCCGGAGGGTCGCTTGAGATCAGGAGTTCAAGACTAGCCTGGGCAACACAGTGAGACCTAGTCTCTGTTAAAATATTTTTTCATAAGATGTAACTCTGCCACAGAGTGTTTGCTCGTGGATGAAGTGTGCTGATGCAGGGGTGCTGCACACAGTTCCATGGAGCAGTGCCATGGAGCAGTGGACATCTGGAGCCACGGAGCAGTGCTGTGTGCCTGACACCTTGATGCCTGGAGCCACGGAGCAGTGCTGTGTGCCTGGCACCTGGACGCCTGGAGCCATGGAGCAGTGCTGTGTGTCTGGCACCTGGACATCTGGAGCCATGGAGCCATGCTGTGTGCCTGGCACCTGGACGCCTGGAGCCACGGAGCAGTGCTGTGTGCCTG
>CAUYQU010086057.1:0-39965 GCA_963574635.1 Cheracebus regulus | reverse complement strand
TTTTCTAAAATCTCTTCCTCTTTTTCTCTTTCATTTTTTTCTTTCTTTTGCAGTTTCTTTCTTTCTCCTTTTCTCTTTTTCTAAAATCTCTTCCTCTTTCTTTCTCTTTCATTTTTTCTTTCTTTTGCTGTTTCTTTCTTTCTGCTTTTCTCTCTTTTTCTAAAAAAAAAAAAAAAAAAAAAAAAAATAGAATCGTATAGTTTTGGCTCCTATATCCAGGTCTTTAATATATTTCAGTTAATTAAAAAATTATTTATTTTCAGTGATGGGGCCTTGCTATGTTGCTGTGTTACCCAGACTCAAATACCGTAGCTATTCACTGGTACAGTCAAGGCTCACTGTGCCCTCAAACTCCTGGGCTCAAATGATTCTCCACCTCAGCCTCCCGAGTACCTGGGACTACAGGCACATGCTCGTGGGTTAATTTTTTATATGTGGTGTGAGACAGAAGTTCAGATTCATTTTTTCGCATGTGATATCAGTTGTCACAGCACCATGTGTTAAAAAGACTGTTCTTTTTCCATTGTATTGTCTTGGCAGCCTGGTTGAAAATCAATTGATGATAATTTTAAGAGTGTATTTCTTGACTCTCAATTCTATTCTGTTGATTGCATATCTATCTTTATTATTTTTTTCAGACAAGATCTTGATCTGTCACCCAGGCTGGAGTGTGGTAGCACAGTCACCACTCACTAAAGCCTTGACCTTCCAAGCTCAAGCAATCCTCCCACCTCAGCCTCCCAAGTAGCTGGGACCACAGGTGTGCACCACTACACCTGGCTAATCTTTTTTTTTTTTTTTTTTTTTTTTTTTGTAGTGACAGTGTTTCACCATGTTGCCCAGGCTGGTCTTAAACTCCTGGGCCCAAAGGATCTGCCTGCCTCAGCCTCCTAAACTGCTGGGATTATTGGCATGATCCACCATGCCCAGCCATATATAGTTATATATCTTTAAACCAGTACTAGCTAGTTTTGATTGCTGTAACTTTGTATTAAATTTTGACATGGAAAGTATGAGTGCACCAACTTTGTTCTTCTTTTTCAAGATGGTTTTGATTTTTTGATTCCCTTGCATTTCCTTATTAATTTTAAAATTAGCTTGTTAATTTCTGCAAAAAAAAAAAAAAAAAAGACTAAATCAAGCCAGCTAAGATTTGATAGGGATTGTGTTGAATCTGTGACTTAGTTTGTTAGTGTTGCTGTAAAGGACTACCTGAGGCTGGGTAATTTATCAAGAAAGAGGTTCACGTGCTTCACAGTTGTGCAGGCTGTGCAAGAAGCATGGCACCAGCATCTGCGTCTGGTGAGGGCCTCAGGCTGCTTCCGCTCCTGGGAGAAGGGGAAGGGTAGCCAGTGTGTGCAAAGATCCCGTGGCAAGGGGCAGGGTGCTATTAGGCTCCTCTAACAATCAACTTTCATGGGAACTCTAGTTTGAGACAGGTTCTCCCTTGCCCAGGCTGGTCTCGATCTCCTGGCCTCAAGCAATTCTTCCACTTCAGCCTCCCAAAGTGCTGGGATTATAGGCATGAACCACTGTACTTGGCTTCTTTAATTTTTTTTTTTTCTTTAATTTTTTTATTGCATTTTAGGTTTTGGGGTACATGTGAAGAACATACAATATTGTTGCATAGGTACACACGTGGCAGTGTGATTTGTTGCCTTCCTCCCCTTCGTCTATATCTGGTATTTCTCCCCATGCTATCTCCCCCCAACTCCCCACCCCCCACTGTCCCTCCCCTATTTCCCCCCAGCAGACCCCAACGTATAGTGCTAAACAATGTTTTGTAGTTTTTTCCACAGAAGTCTTACACTTCTTTTGGTTAAAATTGTTTCTAAGAATTTTATTCTTTTTGATGCTTTTGATGCTATTGTTGATGAAATTGCTTTGCTAACTTCATTTTTTTTTTTTTTTTTTGCGACGGAGTCTCGCTCTGTCACCCAGGTTGGAGTGCAGTGGTGTGATCTTGGCTTACTGCAACCTCAACCTCCCAGGTTCAAGCAATTCTCCTGCCTTAGCCATCTGAGTAACTGGGATTACAGGCATGCATCACTACGCCCAGCTAATTTTTTGTATTTTTCATATAGGTGGGTTTTCACCATGTTGGCTAGGCTGGTGTCAAACTCCTAACCTCAAGTCATCCACCCACCTTGGCCTCCCAAAGTGTTGGGATTACAGCATGAGCCACTGTGCCTGGCCTAATTTCATTTTCGGATTACCCATTGCTAGTGTATATTTAGAGTTGACTTTTGCATATTAGTTTTGTTTCCTGCACATATGCTTGATTCACTTATGATAGTTCTAATAATTTTTAAGTGGATCCCTTAGGATTTTCTGTATATAAGATGCTCTCTGCAAATACAGATAGCTTTAGTTCTTCCTTTCCAAATGAGATGTTTGTTTTATCTAATTGCTCTAACAGAACCTCAAGTACAGTGTTGAATAGATACAATGGTGAGAGTGAACATCCTAGTTTTGTTCCTGATCTTAGGGGAAGACATTTTAACCATTAAGTATACCTTATTTGCTTTTAAAAGGCATAATCTAAAATACTTTTTGGACTTAATTGAAAATATAGAAAGTTTTGTTGTTGTTGCAGCTTTGAAAAATGTAGGCCCAGCCAGTCCCATAAGACATCTTTAGGTGTGAATATAAAATTTCTGAACATTCTTTCTTAGCTGCTCTCTGATGCAGTGTGGTTGATAATGTGAAGCCCGTGCTGGGTCTGGCTGGCTGAGCTGCCACTCTCCCCTGCTGCTGTTCCGGCTCTGACTTTCTTTCTCTAGCTCACTGGCCGCTCAGGGTCGCATCTGGAAGCAGGTGGAGATGGGCTATTTCAGCCCTGGCAGTCTCTTGACTATGCATTGAGCTGCATCCTGGAATCTCTGGGTGTTAGGAGTGGGTGAAAGGTTCGTAAGTATATATTTTAAGGCAGTATAGCCTCATTACATAAAATTTGGGGAAGAAAATCACCCATAATTCTACCCTTTAACACACAATTTTAAATACTCATTTTCAGCCCAGCGCGGTGGCTCACGCCTGTAATCCTAGCACTTTGGGAGGCAAAGGCGGGCGGATCACCTGAGATCAGGAGTTCGAGACCAGCCTGGCCAATGTGTTGAAACCCTGTCTCTACTAAAAATACAAAAATTAGCTGGGTGTGGTAGTGGGTGCCTGTAATTCCAGCTACTTGGGAAGCTGAGGCAGGAGAATCGCTTGAACCTGGGAGGCGGAGGTTGCAGTGAGCCGAGATCATGCCACTGCACTGCACAGCCTGGGGGACAGAGTGAGAATTTATCTCTAAATAAATAGTCATTTGCAGCCTTTTTCCATATACAGAATGTATCTTGTTATAGTTGTAGACCCTACATGGTTTTGTATCCATTTGTTTTATTTAATATTCATTTTCCAGTAGTATTTGTATTACAGAGTTATAATGTCATGTTCCCTCAAGTATGTATCCTAATTTATTTAACCATTGTGATGGTGTCTGACATTTATGTTTTCCTGATATTTTTCCCACAGACACTGCAGTGAACACATTTATGCATGTGGTTTTTTTCTTTCTTTAGATTATTACCTTAGAATAAGTTTTCCAACAAGAAGTAATTAGGTGCAAGGTCAGAACGTTTTTTTTTTTTTTTTTTTTTTTTGAGACAGAGTCTCGCTGTATTGCCCAGGCTGGAGTGCAGCGTGATCTTGGCTCACTGCAACCTCTGTCTCCCGGGTTCAAGCCATTCTCCTGCCTCAGCCTCCTGAGTATCTGGGACTGCAGGTGCCCACCACCACACCCAGCTAATATTTGTATTTTTAGTACAGATGGGGTTTCACCATGTTGGCCAGGATGGTCTTGAACTCCTGACCTCAAATGATCCATCTGTCTTGGCCTCCCAAAGTGCTGGAATTATAGGCGAGAGCCACCGCTCCCAGCTGGTCAGGACCATTTAATGATTGCTGATGCATATGCCTGACTTGATTTGTCAAGCAATGTAACAGTTCACATTGTGAAGTAGTTTCAGCACAACCTTTAGGATGGTTGGACAGTATGCTGTCTTAAATTGCCAAGTGAAGACTGGGTGCTGTGGCTCACACCTGTAATCTCAGCACTTTGGGAAGCTGAGTCAGGTGGGTTACCTTAGGTCAGGAGTTTCAGACCAGCCTGGCAGGAGAATTGCTTAAACCCGGAAGGCGGAGGTTGCAGTGAGCCAAGATTGCGCCACTGCACTGCAGACTGGGCAACAGAGTGAGACGCTGCCACCAAAAATAAAAAATAAATAAATTGCTAAGTGAAAGTGGTATGAAATTAATCTCCATGTATTTTTTATTGTTCAGTGTGATTTGTTGATGGTAAATATGAAAATTAATTTGGAAAATTAGTAAGCTTAATTAAAAATGTATAACATGTAAAAGAAAAAAACCAATCAACCATCCCTGGTGTCTGACATACTTCACTCTTTTCCTGGCAGCCTGCCGATGTTCACCGTGCTCAGGAAATTCACCATCCCACTTACCCTACTTCTGGAAACCATCGTACTCGGGTGATTTTGTTTGTCCTCCATTCTTCCAGTGTGTCTCCCATCCACTGCATTTCTTTTGCCCAGCAAATTCTAGTGGCCGTTGCTAGTTGCAATAATTTGCAATAATTTAAGGACAAATGGTTTATTCACTTAACAGTAGTTGCTGCTTCTGTGATTCCCTAAGAACTTAATGAGGGATTTAAAAGTTGTAATTTTGCCGTAGACAAATAATACACGTTTATGGTAGAAAATCATAAGAAAGAAAGAAGACAAACACTCCAAAACAGACACGTGAATATCTATACCAGCACTTGTTTGGTATATAAACTGGCTCCTGCTTCCTGAGCCAGATGGAATATATACCAGTTTTGGAATACCAAAGAGAAATTGTCCATGTCTACATACAGGATAGGCGTGCAGGGTATCGGGATGTCAGTTCTGACGCAGTGATTATAATATGTCAGAAGAAATTAATTTTTATATTGTTGGTGTAAAATTTCTCACAAGGATATTTAGTCTGATATCTAAAAAGGTGATTCTTGATTTTGCTGGAAGGATTATTAGAAATGAGTTTTGGCCAAGTGCGGTGTCTCACGCCTGTAATCCTAGCACTTTGGGAGGCCAAGGCAGGAGTGGATCATGAGGTTAAGAGTTCCAGACCAGTCTGGACAAGATGGTGAAACCCCATCTCTACTAAAAATGCAAAAATCAGCTGGGCATGGTGGCGGGTGCCTGTAATCCCAGCTACCTGGGATGCCGAGGCAGGGAAATGCTTGAACCCAGGAGGTGGAGGTTGCAGTGTGCCGAAATCGTGCCACTGCACTTCAGCCTGGGCGACAGAGCAAGAGTCCATCTCAAAAAAAAAAAAAAGAAAAGGAATTTTGGTTGGTGGTTCGGTGTTTTAAGCCCTTGCGTTGAATTTTATCTTAATCTTTGAATACTCACTATCAGTCCGTACAAACTAGATCCACCAGCAGGACCGCTTCTGTATTTTGTCCCAGTATCTCTCTAGTGAGAACTGAGAAATCAGTTTGTAATTAGATTAAGAAAACTGCTTAAGAAATCATGTAAATTTAGTCTGACTTAGAAGCACCTTTAGTGCTTTCTCTACATCAAGCACAGTCTACTAGATTTTAGCTATAAAGCTGTTTATGTCTATTTTCAATTTGCTTAAAAAATACAATCATATGTCAGTGTTCTCCTCTCTGCTTCCTTTCCTTTCTTATTTATGTATTTATTGCAGGAAGCAGTATTCACCGAGCATCATCGTCAGTGTCTTTGCCATCGTCCTCGGGGCTTTCATAGCAGCTGGGTAAGACTTTGGACTGTTTCTGCTCAATAACTTCTTTGTGTCTTTGACAATAGGCCCAGGCCCATCCTCAGTTTTTCATTTTCCATCTGGCTGCAGTTGAATTGAGCAGCCAAGAGACAAATCTGTTGAAGTTAGTGGAATCCCCCTGTGTTCCTGTGAAAGTCAAAGTGGGTCCCACATTGGCCAGGAAATTTCTGAGAATACATGAGGAGAGCATGGCAAGATGTTAATATCGCTTTTCTCCACAAAAAGCAGTGAACTGTTTACAATTCTTACTGAATGCTTGTCTTCAATATAACAACTTTACTTGGGAAGTTCTTAGGCATTTGATTAACAATAACAGACTTACAAAGCCTTTGTGTGCTGATTTATTTTATTATTCCATGATACCTTTGCAGTGGCTATTTCTGATGCTAGAATGCTAAATGTATTTGTATGTTTGGGATATGAGCCAACACTGTGCACAACTACTACTTAAGTAATTATTTTGTAAAAGAAATAATGAGGGCTCCAAATCTTCAAGTGCAGGCAGGTGCTCAGATTCCTCTGTTATAGCATGGGAGATAGTGCATGTGAATGGTTACATTTCCTGGGTTCAAAACTGAGCTGGAGGCTGGGTGTGGTGGCTCACCCTATAATCCCAGCACTTTAGGAGGCCTAGGTGGGAAGATCGCTTGAGCCCAGGAGTTTGAGACCAGCCTGGGCAACAGATCCTACCTCCACAAAAAAATAAAAATGAAGAAAATTAGCCTGGCATGGTGGTGTGTGCCTGGAATCTCAGCTACTCAGGAGGCTGAGGCAAGATCTCTTGGGCCCAGGAGTTGGAGGTTACAGTGAGCAATGATTGCACCACTGCACTCCAGCCTGGGCAACAGAGTAAGATCCTGTCTCTAAGAAAAAAAAATCATTCCTATTGTCATAAATGTATTTAGTCCATTGTGTAGACTAAGGTTTATTACTTTCATTTCATCTGTACCTTTCTCTTCCCTAGTCCTAGCTGTGGGCTGAGTTTCACCCCTTGAAAGCTGGCTCTGTAGTCTCAGCGCTCTGGTTCACACCACTGGTATAGTGCCAGCACACATTAGACAGCAGTGCTCAGAGCCTGGTCCAGTCATGATAAGCTCTTTTTGGAATGAAATTTTATGAGTAAAGAAGTTAAGGCCGGGTGTGGTGGCTCATGCCTGTAATCTCAGCACTTTGAGAGGCCAAGGTGGGTGGATTATGAGGTCAAGAGATCGAGACCATCCTGGCCAACATGGTGAAACCCCGTCTCTACTAAAAAACACAAAAATTAGCTGGGTGTGGTGGCGCACGCCTGTAGTCCCAGCTACACGGGAGGCTGAGGCAGGAGAATTGCTTGAACCCGGGAGGCAGAAGTTACAGTGAGCCGAGATCATGCCACTGCACTCCAGTCAGGTGACAGAGCAAGACTCCGTCTCAAAAACAAAAGAACAAGGACAAAAAGAAGTTAAAAAAGGGACAAGTTCTGTGGAAGATGCTGTAGAAGCTAAGGGGGACAGCTTCCCCTCTACTCTCTGAAGGTTCATTAAAAAAGGAACTGACAGCCTGGGCATGGTGGCTCATGCCTGTAATCCCAGCACTTTAGGAAGCTGAGGTGGGCAGATCATCCGCCGTCAGGAGTTCAAGACCAGCCTGGCCAACATGGTGAAACCCTGTCTATGAAAAATACAAAATTAGCTGGGCATGGTGGTGGGTGCCTATAATCCTAGCTACTCGGGAGGCTAAGGCAGGAGAATCACTTGAACCTGAGAGGTGGAGGTTGCAGTGAGCCAAGATTGTGCCACTGTACTACAGCCTGGGCGACAGAGTGAGACTCCATCTCAAAAAAAAAAAAAAAAGGAACCGACAAAAGAGCAGCTTGAGAGAAGGAGAAAAAGACACACACATTTACCTTCCCATGCACGGGTGGGGTGCAGGTGCTTCTGTGTCCTTCTTCACAGGGGAGAGCGGGGAATGGAGACAGTGCTTTTGAGAGATCTGAAATGTTGACTGGAGAGAATGAATGGACCTGGGAGACAGAAGTTGTAAAGGATTGATTCCTTTGGAATTTGCACCTGAGAGGCAGACATCATATTTTTTAAGTCTGCCCAGATGTGGCTGACTTCCTCAGTCTTCTTCTCTATAGCAGCTTTTGGAGAGGGGGATGGGAAGCGAGTGTGTTTTTGTGGGTGAGCCCAGGCTTTTCAGGTAGAAAAGGGAGTATCCAAGAAAAGCCTCTTCAGTATCTGCTGTCCTTCAAGGGCCTTCCATGTGAAAGAATCTGCATGCCAGGGTACTATATTTCGGGATATAATTGCGTGGGCTCCTCCCGCGGCACTCTGAGGTCCCCCCTGCAGCCCCTCTTCTAGCTTCGTTAGGGCTCACTTTAAAAAGCCACTGACTTAGAGCCGGTTAAAGACTTTTACAAAAAACGGTTTATAAAACTGCTGGTAAGTCTTTGGTGAGGAATGGCCCTTCAGTTACCGTGTGTATGCAGGCAGGTTTCCAGAACCAGTGAGCAGAAATCCAAGAGCCAGCCTGGAGTAGCCATGCTCAGCCTGGCCCTTCCTCTGGCAGTAACAGAAGGGCCCTCCTGGTGGCTGCCATTCCCAGTGCCTGGACACAGTGCTTAGCTACAGGCCAGCAGTGACCCCATCCTGCTCTCTTCTTACATTAGTGCATCCAGATGCAAGCAGTGGCAGATCATACTGTGATCTATGGGTGAACAGGTCACGCTGCTGTAACAACCTCCACTTGGCGGTGGCTTCACTCACTGGATGTGTCCTGTCCACACCACACACGCCATCCAACTCCAGGCAGTGCTGGTGTGAGGGCTCTGCTCCATGTGGTTACTCACGGATCCAGGCTGATAGAGTCCCTGCCTCAGAGGGCACTTCCTTGGTTAAACAAGCAGGAAAAGGGAATGTGGCACTGGATCTTAAAGGTTTTGCCCAGAAGTGACATGTGTCACCTCTTACATTTTATTCAAAAGCAAGTCATATGGCCAGAAAAAGTTAAAATACAACATCTGGGCTGGGTGCAGTAATCCTCATGCCTGTAATCCTGTTACAGGAGAGGGGTCCCAACCCAGACCCCAAGAGAGGGTTCTTGGATCTCACACAAGAAAGAATTCAGGGCGAGTATGCAGTGCAGAGTGAAAGCAAGCTTATTAAGAAAGTAAAGGAAGAGGCCGGGCGCGGTGGCTCACACCTGTAATCCTAGCACTTTGGGAGACTGAGGCGGGCAGATCACCTGACGTTAGGACTTCGAGACCAGCCTGGCCAACATGGCAAAACCTGTCTCTACTAAGAGTACAAAAATTAACCAGAAGCCTGTAATCCCAGCTACTCAGGAGGCTGAGGCAGAAGAATTACTCGAACCCGGAAGGTGGAGGTTGAAGTGAGCCGAGATCACGCCACTGTACTCCAGCCTGGGTGACAAGAGCAAGACTCCATCTCAAAAAAAAAAAAAAGTAAAGGAATAAAAGAATGGCTACTCCATAGAGCACCCTGAGGGCTGCTGGTTGCCCATTTTAATGGTTCCTTCTTGATGATATGCTGAACAAGAGGTGGATTATTCATGCCTCCCCTTTTAGACTATATAAGGTAACTTCCTGACGTTGCCATGGCATTTGTTAACTGTCATGGCGCTGGTGGGGATGTAGCAGTGAGGACGACCAGTGGTCACTCTCGTCACCATTTTGGTTTCGTGGGTTTTTGGCCAGCTCCTTAACTGCAACCTGTTTTATCAGTGAGGCTTTTTGTTTTTTTTATCAGCAAGGTCTTTATGGCCTGCTGGTCTTTGTGCCAACCTCCTATCTCATCCAGTGACTTGGAATGCCTTAACCATGGAGGAATGCAGGCCAGTAGGTTTCAGCCTCGTTTTACCCCGCTCGCCTGTAAGATGGAGTTGCTCTGGTTCACATGCCTCTGACAATCCAGCACTTTGGGAGGCCCAGGTGACAGGATTGCTCGAGCCCAGGAGTTCAAGACCAGCCCTGGCAACATAGTGAGCCCTGTCCCTACAAAAATAAATATAAAAAAATAGCCGGGCATGGTGGCACATGCCTGTAGTCCTGGCTACTCAGGAGACTAAGGTGGGAGGATCGCTTGAACAACTGCAGGGGTCACATAAATCTTCTGTCATTGATTAAACAAGTAAATTCTTCAGAAACGTCTGTGCGGTCACCACTAGCCTTAACAAACTGGGTAAGCCACCTGACAGTGGTCCTAGCTTCTGGGAGTGGGAAGAGCACTGCTGGGAACTTCTGGTCCCCTGAGTAGGAGTTCCCCTGCAGCTCTCTGAGGGGGCGGGCGGCGTCTCCCCCAACCCCTGTCCACTCACTCAGCTCTGCCATCTCAGGGGGCAGCAGACTGCTCTTCTCGCTGAATCACATGTGGGTAGATAAGACATTTGGAAGACCCTTATTTTGGAGAAAATCCTTTTTAAAAAAACTGTGACTGAGAATTCTGACTTATGATGACCTAAAATTAATTTCCCTTTTCACAAATATGTTTGTAGATAATAATGTATGGAGGCCTGAAGCCAAAATCTAGTTTAATTTGCATTCAGATTTTCGTACAATGTTTGCTCTCTGTTTCATTCTCTTTGGTAAGAGATCATCTTATTTTGGTATTGAAGAAGGTTCAGGATATTCCACTGCAAAATATGCCACTATGGGATCAGGATTCTTTTGAGCCGAGAGCAATTAAGAATCAACAGATGGAGGAAGTTTGCTGCCGTCTCCTTTCTGCCTAAAAAACCATTTAATTGATAATGGTATCAATTTCCCATTGTGAAGGAGCCCCTTCTCCCATCTCAGGAAGAGGAGACAATTCCTATCCCTGAACAGAGGGTCAGCCCTGCGATGCGTCTGCGTAAACAAATCCTAAAATAACCCTTCTCATTTATCATTTCCACCGTAGATTTCCTAGTTACTTTTTAATCTTTACACAATTTATTTGTCCCTGGAAGCCCAAATCCTCTTTCCTTTGTTAAAACGTAAGTCCCCAAGTCTAACTGTTTCTTTGAGTTTCACTTCTTTTCTGTGAACTCCGGGGAACATATTAATAAGATTTGTATTCCCTTTCTCCTGTTAATCTGTCTTTTGTCAGTTAAATTAGCGGGCCCTCAGGCGCTGAACCTAAGGGGGTACGGGAAAAGGCTTTCCTCCTTGGCAATGTGTATTTCTGCATTGTGAGATGGGTCTAGCACTGTTTACAAGGATAAAGTGCAGGTGGGTGAGCCACACCATGGCTCAGCTGTTGTTCTTCCATCCTTCCTGTCATAGCTCCGCAGATGTTTTACGCTGGTGCTATTTACAATGGAAATGGAAGAGAAGATATTTCAAAAGAATGGGAAGAAAGGAGCCTTAGAGGGGTTACATAGAAGGATGGATACCTGCCTGGCCATTTTGGTGGACAGGGTGCTGTTTGGGCACCAGATGGAGGTGTCACTGTCTCACACAACCCCTCTTACCCAGTCTCTGCCTAGCTGCCCCTCACTGGCTGCACCCTGGGGTTGGACCTGTTCACTACAATAAGCAAAGCCCCTGGGTGGGTTGGGGCGAATGGCTCCCCTTCGGAAAGTCAGGACTCACTGATTATTATGTGGATTCATCAGCTAGCAAAAGAAAGGGGTTGCAGTTGAAGGAAGGTGGTTAGTGTCCCTCTGGTTTTAAGCCATTCATGATGGAATTGAAGCCACCTGATGGCTATTTTGGTTTTTGTCTGGAGGCAAAGCAGTGGAATTAATGATTCACTACCAGAAAGCAGGGAAAGTGTGCCACAGAAAGGCAGATTTGATTAGCAAAAGATAGAACAGGCTGGCTTGGAGGCCAAATTGTGAGTTTTTGAATAATCATTTTCCTTTTATGGTCTCCTTCCCAGGTCCGACCTTGCTTTTAACTTAGAAGGCTATATTTTTGTATTCCTGAATGATATCTTCACAGCAGCAAATGGAGTTTATACTAAACAGAAAATGGACCCAAAGGTATCAGATCTCGCCCATGGCGTTTTGGCTGTGTCACCTGGCCCCTAGAATAATAGGCAAAGTGAAAATGAATGTGTACAGCTGGACCATATTTAACCTACATAATATGACCTATAAATTATGAATTCATGTTAATTATCTGTATAAGTTATTATTATTTGCAAAATTTTGGGTGAAAATGAGATAATGGGCAAAGCCACTAGTTTAGATGCACAACTCGGAATATATAAAAAGATTATTTTGAAAGGCAAATTAATTTTTATACCAGCATCATCAGTGACCAAGGCAGCAAGGTCAGGGGTCACGATGTTTGTTCTGAGAGCACTAGTTTGGGGTGTGGAGATGTGAGTTTGGGGTCTGGAGATGTGGGTTACAGACACAAGTTTTGCTGCTTACTGGCTGTTGTGACTTTGAACCGTGACTTCTCCACACTTTGGTTTCCTCACCTGTGGCATGAAATGACTGGAATGGATAATTTGTAAGGTCTCCCCGGCAACAGCTGCTGCTTCTGATGAAGAGGGGCTGGGGCAGAGGAGCCCTGCTTTTGTGTGTCTGCCTGTCCCGTGGAGGCCCCGTCCCTTCCCCACCCCCAGCTGTTACAGGAAGCCAGGGAGGATGAGTCAGGCATATGTTTCTTTGTTCCAAGCTCTTTGTGTTGGATGAGGGCGTTCACCCTGAACAACAGGCTTATTTCCATGAGCTGTTTCTTTTTTTAAATCTGCACTGTTTTTTTTTCTCCCCCCTGCATGGCCATTTTTTTTTTTTAATAGTGGCAGTTTTACAAAAACAGGTTTGTTGTCTTTTGCGAATCACAATATGTCATCCTTTTTTGAAAATGGTGAAGTGGGGTGGCCACTTTAATGAAAGTAAATATAGAATGCTGCTGTTCTCCAGTGGAAAGGGCAGATGTTTTTAAAGAGTTTTGTTTATATTAACATTTTTAATGTTCTTTATTTTATTCCTGATTTCCCATTTTGAATAACATGCTTTTAAAAGCCCACACAGTTAGAATGCTGCAGACGAAGGGGACCCCAGAGACTTTCCACTGCCATGTGTTTTCTCTGTAGTTTTGCTGTAAAACAAATGTTTAGTCCAAAATCTCAGTACCCTCAAAATGAAGCATTTTATGTCAGAAATTGGCTGAAAATATTCCATAGAGTTGCTCAGAATGCATATTCTAACTTTGTATGAATATGCAGTTGTATAAGTGGCTCCAGGAAATCTATGCCTCATGTTTCTAAAATTGAGCAGTTTTCTTTTTTGTTTCTGTTTTTGCAGGAGCTAGGGAAATACGGAGTGCTTTTCTACAATGCCTGCTTCATGATCATCCCAACTCTTATTATTAGTGTCTCCACGGGAGACCTACGACAGGTGAGCTGATACAATCATTCCTGTCCTCCTTAGCCAGCTTTAGAAAGTTTAATATTTAACATTTGGTATGCGCTGAAATAAAACGTGTCGAGGTAGCTAGGACTACCAGGAAGGGTGCATCATAGCAAGGTGTTTGATATCCCTAATAACACCTTTTGGCACTATTGCATTGGCATGCATTCTTAGCCACATATCAAGGAGTGCCAAGAACTCTGGACTTGGAACTTTTTGGCAAACAACAATAAGAATCTGAGTTTGAGTCCTGTATCCCACTTTGCTAATGTGGGGGCCCTGGGACAGCTATTTACCCTAGAAGGGGATTTCGATAGTTTTAAAAACTAGGTTTTTTTTTTATTTGTGTGACTGTCTATTATGGACGTTTTGAAACATGCACAAAATAGAGTAATTCAATGAGTTGTCACAGACCCACCACCTAGCTTCACCACTTTGGCATTTTACTATCTTATCTGTCCTCCACCCCCACTTTTTTGTTCCTCTGGAGTATTTTGAAACCTATCCCAGCCATCACGCCATTTTACCTCTAAATATTCCAGAATCCACATTTGATTTTGGGAAGGTGTTGTTCTTTCAGTATTTGCCCTGGTAACCCTATCTGCTGCTGGTGAGAGACCAATAAAATGGCAAATTTGTAGTAAGATCTGAGGCCCAGTGGAGCGGTGGAGGCCACATCTCTTAGGAAGTATGGACATTCACCACAGTGAGAGCCACAGTGGCCACCCTTCAGGGTGCAAACCCAGACTTCTTCAGGAAGTCACAGACCACACAGCCTCTGAGAATTTTGCTGGATTTTAACTGAATCTGAGAAACGAGTGTGATGGGCAAAACCCTCCTCAGCGGGGCCTCCACCCTCAAACTTGGCTCCAGAAACAGCCCCGCCCAGCCAGGTGGTAACCTTGCATTGCTGGCGTGAGGCTGGGCAGCACCCATTCACCCTCGGACAGGACGCTGTTTCCGTATTTAGTGATCAGCATGGGTGTGTGTTGCACACCTGTTGAAAGTCAGCCGTTTGCAGCCCTTTTAGGGTCGGAGTGACTCTGAACCACTGCAGGCTGCTGTGGACTCCTGGGCGGCTCATTGTTCTTTCTCCAGCTGGATTTTCTCACTTGCCCAGTTCCCTTCGCGGAAGGAGGGATCAGCAGAAGGGCTAGCAGCCTCGTCCCTAGACATAAGTAGCCATTTTCATGGGTTTATATAGAAAACCACCAAGTTGCGCCAATCTCAATAAAGAGCTGTCTGTTTCAGGTCAGTCAGAACATTGTGAACCTGGGCCTCCCTGTTAATTCCGTATTGGAAGATAAAGCAGGCACCTGCACGTCTCTACTAAGAATGAGCAGGGCAGGATATCTGAAAACGCTGTATTTGTTTTTCAGCTACCATCAGTCAATTTTAAACTGAGTCAGCGCCAGCAACATTACACAAAACAAAGTTATGAACTCTTGGCCAGGCACGTGGCTCACGTCTGTAATCCCAACACTTTGGGAGGACGAGGCAGGTGGATTACCTGAGGTCCGGGGTTTGAGACCAGCCTGGCCAACATGATGAAACCTGCGTCTTGTAGAGAGTATTTTAGGTAGTAAAATACAAAAAGTAGCCGGGCATGGTGGCAGGTGCCTATAATCCCAGCTCTTTGGGAGGCTGAGGCAGGAGAATCACTTGAACCCAGAAAGCAGAGGTTGCGGTGAGCAGAGACTGCACCACTGTATTCTAGCCTGGGTGACAGAGTGAGACCCCGTCTCAAAAAAAAAAAAAATTATGAACTCTTAATGAAGTGGTCCTAGTGGCTTGTCTTCTTTCATTATTATAAAAACAAGTTTCTTTTTTTAAATTTAAATTTTTATTTTTTTACCACTGGAGTTTATCTGTTCTGAAATTCTGGTTATATATATATACATATATATTCGGTTATACATACATAATTGTACATATATAATTCTGTTTATATATATACGTATATATTCAAATATGTATGAATATATATATATATATATATATATTCCAGAAATAGAAATCTAGAAACTCCTAAAGATTGTTAAAACATTTTATTGGGACTAAAAGCACATTTCCCCATGGGAACAATGCTGTGAAAGGTATAGTGACCAGAAACTGAATTTTAGGTACTTTGCAAGTAAAATAGATTAGGTATGTTATGTTAATAATATATAACATTGTTTCAGAAGATATAAGTGTTCTCATATCAATGTCATTGACTTCTAAACTTGTAGCATGGTGTTTTCAGAAGTTGCCACCTGCATGTAATGATTATCATGCAGAATTCTCCTACTTTCTCATGTAATAATAATACTAGCTAATATTTGTTGAGGGCTTATGTCAGACATTTTTCAAAGCATTGTTCATGAACTGTCTCACTGCATTTCCATAACAGAAGAGAAGGTCCCGTTACTATTTCCATCGTATAGGCAAAGCATCTGGGGCACTGTGTTTAAATATCTTCCCAAGGATAGCAGGTGGTCAGTCCAGGTGCTCTGGCTCTAGAAACACATCCTCCAGTGTCATCTCAATTACTTTATTTGTATATGAAAAGTGTTTGCTTTCTCCTTCATGTGTGAAAAACATATCCCTCCCTTATATAAAGTACAAGAGACCTAACATACAACATATACTTTATTTTTATTTTATTGTATTTTTTTGAGACAGAGTCTCACTGTTGCCCAGGCTGTCATGGCAACTGCAGTCTTGACCTCTTGGGAACAAGTGATCCTCCCAGGTGGCACATCTTTTTTTTTTTTTTTTGAGACAGAGTCTCACTGTGTTGCCCAGGCTGGAGTGCAGTGGCACAATCTCAGCTCACTGAGACCTCCACCTTCCAGGTTGAAGCCATTCTCCTGCCTCAGCCTGCCGAGTAGCTGGGGTTACAGGCATGCACCACCACACCTGGTTAATTTTTGTATTTTTAGTAGAGATGGGGTTTCACCATGTTGGCCAGGCTGGTCTTGAACTTCTGACCTCAAGTGATCCACCTCCCTTGGCCTCCCAAAGTGCTGGGATTACAGGGGTGAGCCACTGCACCTGGCTGACATATACTTTGATTTATTAAATCCTAAAGCTCTAGGAGAATATCCTCCTCCTATTCTGGCTTGTGGTACTGGAATATCCCAATATTTACCCTATCTAGCCTCTTCTATTTGACCAGACTCCAAAGATTTCAAATACAAGTTCCTTTAGAACTTCTCTAAGTGCCTTAGAGCCCCTAGAAGGATTGCTAATTGTTGAAATTCCAGAATGACCAAAGTTCTAACTACATGATTTGTTTTTAAAAGCCTATCAGAAAAAATATAATTGGAAGAAAATAGAGTATAGTTATAACCATAAGAAAAGGCCTTCTATAAAAAATGAGAAAGTACAAGTCATGGAATTAAAACATTGACTAGTTTTTTTGTTTTGTTTTTGAGATGGAGGAGTGTTGCCTAAGCATGTAGTTCTTGAAAACAGTTTATGAACTTAAACTTTTCTTGCCAACACTATTAATCAAGAATGAACTTTCTGGCTGGGTGTGGTGGCTCATGCCTGTAATTCCAGTACTTTGGGAGGCCAAGGCAGGCTGATCGCTTGAACCCAGGCTGGAATGCAGTGGCGTGATCTCGGCTCACTGCAGCCTCTACCTCCCAGGTTCAAGCGATTTTCCTGCCTCAGCCTTCCGCGTAGCTGGGATTGCAGGTGCGTGCCACCATGCCCAGCTAATTCTTGTATTTTTAGTAGAGACGGGGTTTCACCATGTTGGCCAGGCTGGTCTCTAACTCCTGACCTCAGGTAATCCGCCCACCGTAGCCTTCCAAAGTGCTGGAATTACAGGTGTGAGCCACTGCACCCGGCCCCAAAAGTTTGACTAATTTTTAAAAGTATTGTATGACAAGAGAAGCCAAAATATATGAGACCTCACTGTAATCTGCAAGAAAAAAGCCATCAACCCCATAGGAAAAAACCCCCTGAGATTTCCACTATTAACATAACTCTGTGTTCATTGAATCAGGTCAAACTTCTTCCGGTTGGTCACTTTGACCATGGTGGAATTTATTTTAGATTGTAAACCAAATAGAAAAAAGACATGAATTTATGTCATTAGGTGTGTTAGCCTGTAACATAAGATTGCTTTTTGTTTACCAAGTTTGGTTTGACTGTTCTGAAACTAATTAATGAATTAGAGCAAAATGTTAACTTCTCTTGTTAATGGAAAGAAACTTGATGAGTCATTTTCCCTGGTTAACTGGGACTAGGAGAGATGGAGAGGATGAGATTGTGGTAAATACGTGCGTGTGACTCACTCCTTGGGGAATTCGATCCAAGACTTTGGACTTACACAGTCAATAGATCTGTGAACAGTGCCTCAGTTCTATCTCTGATGAACAAAGTCAGAGATGACAGCTTCTCTTGTTAACAAATTAGGCCCTTGGAAAATACTCAGTGGGTGAACTTTCTTTAGTATTTAAATCAGTGCAGTAGGTTCAAAGTACATCTAGTATAGGGATAAATAATAGGACTTTTTTTTTCCTGATCAAAAAACCCTGAGTACAAAGTGAAAAAGACTCATATTCCAATACACTTTTACTGCCCCAGTAAATCTAAAGGAAGAAGGGTTTTATTGCTATTTAACTTTAATTATTTCAATTTATTTATTTATTGAGTTGGAGTTTCGTTCTTGTTGTCCAGGTTGGAGTGCAATGGTGAGATATTGGCTCACTGCAACCTCTGCCTCCTGGGTTCAAGCGATCCTCCTGCCCCAGCCTCCCCAGTAGCTGGGACTGCAGGTGGGCACCATGACGCCTGGCTAATTTTTTGTATTTTTAGTAAAAATGGAGTTTCATCATGTTAACCAGGCTAGTATTGAATTCCTGTCCTCCTGATGATCCACCTGCCTCAGCCTCCCAAAGTGCTGGGATTACAGGCATGAGCCACCGTGCTAGGCCTTATTTCTTTTTAAAAATAAATGTCATGATACATTATTTTTAAAATGCTACTAATACAGTCTCATCATTATTAAGGAAACAAAACTAAAATGTATAAAAATTTGGGTTGGTGAAGAATCTAAATTTTTTTTTTTTTTGAGACAGAGTCTTGCTCTGTTGCCCAGGCTGAAAGTGCAGTGGTGTGATCTCAGCTCATTGCACCCTCCACCTCCCAGGTTCAAGTGATTCTCCTGCCTCAGCCTCCCAAGTAGCTGGGACTACAGTCACCCACCACCACACCCGGCTAATTTTTTGTACTTTTAGTAGAGACCGGGTTTCACCATGTTAGCCAGGGTGGTCTGGATCCCCTGACCTTGTGATCCGCCCTCTTTGGCCTCCCAAAGTGCTGGGATTACAGATGTGAGCCACTGCACTCGGCAAATCGAAATATTTTTATGAGAATTACAAATAGCCCTCAGTGGATTATGTAGTATCAGGAATACATATATAGTTTTTATTTATTTCTTATTAATGGATTGATTGATTTTTACTGTTTGCATAAATACTTCTAGCTTTTTCAGAAAATAGATGTTTTTCTACCCTTGGTATGAAATTTAAAACTTACGTATTTCTCTTATTCCCAATTTTATTTTAATTTCAGACACTGTTTTCCATGATTTTTGTGGTTTTGTTTTGTTTTGGTTTTTGTCTGCCTTAAGCATAAACTTTGTTGCTTTAATTCTCTTGAATGTTTTCTACTCTTTTGATTATCTTGGGGCTTGCTGGTAAGACAGATTTATAATCATTATATTTTTCTTTCACAAATAAATTTTTTTTTGAGAGGGAGTCTCGCACGGTTGCCCAGGCTGGTGCAATCTCTGCCCACTGCAATCTCAGCCTCCCAGGTTCAAGGGATTCTCCTGCCTCAGCCTCTGGAGTAGCTGAGATTATAGGCACCTGCCATCATGCCCGGCTAACTTTTTGTATTTTTAGTAGAGACAGGGTTTCACTATGTTGGCCAGGCTGGTCTTGAACTCCTGACCTTGTGATCTGCCTGCCTCGGCCTCCCGAACTGCTGAGATTACAGGCGTGAGCCACTGCTCCTGGCCCACGAGTAAGCACTTAACAAAAGGTTAAATGCTTTTTATGATGCAAGGAAACTGTCAAACATACACAGAAGGAGACAGAGTGGTATGACAAACTCCATGCATGCACCCATCAGCCAGTTTCAAGTTAGGAACATATAACGTGTATCTTTCTTTTCTTTTCTTTTCTTTTTTTTTTTGACACAGGGTCCCACTCTGTTGCACAGGCTGGAGTGCAGTGGTACCATCACAGCTCACTCCATCTCCTTGGCTCAGGTGATCCTCCCACCTCAGCCTCCCCAGTAGCTGGGACCACAGGTGTGCATACCAGCATGCACAGCTAATTTTTGTAATGCGTTTCTTTTTGGTAAGTGGGCAAAGCATTACCAATGAAACAATGACAGTGAAATGTGACAAGATGGTACTAATTAGAGAAGAGAATTCTACCTTGTTTAAAAATGTGAATTATAAACTTTAAAGTTTTCATTTTAAATGTATAGAGTTTCTAAAACTTGGCTAACAAAGTGTTGCTTAATAGAAAGTTAGTAGAACTTATATTCAATCATGTTATTGAGCACATACTTATGAACAGTCTTCAGACACCTTCAAATCATTTTGGGATATAGGCAGGGGACCAACCATGAATAAAATACTCCTTCTTATTGTCACCTGTCATTTCAAGAGGGTTAATTTTATTTTCTCAGCTAGGGATTAAACTGGACAGCAGAAATTGAGTCTTTTTTTCTTTTGAGGTGGAGTTTCACTCTTGTTCCCTGGGCTGAGTGCAGTGGTAGGACCTCGGCTCACTGCAACCTCCACCTACCAGGTTCAAGCGATTCTCCTGCCTCAGCCTCCCAAGTAGCTGGGATTACAGGCACCTGCCACTACATCTGGCTAATTTTTGTATTTTTAGTAGAAATGGGGTTTCACCATGTTGGCCAGGCTGGTATCGAACTCCTGACCTCAGGTGATCCACCACCTCTGCCTCCCAAAGTGTTGGGATTACAGATGTGAGCCCCTGTGCCTGGCCAGAAATGAAGTATTATACTTCTTTGTCTACCATCTCCTCTACCCCAATTACTTGATTGCTTTATAAGTGGCAAATAATAGTTTATTTGTTCACAATACTTCCTAAGCATGTGGAAGTTCTTGAAAACAGTTTATGAACTTAAACTTTTCTTGGCCACATTATTAATTAAGAATTAACTTTCTGGCTGGGTGTGGTGGTTCATGGCTGTAATCGCAGTACTTTGGGAGGCGAAGGCAGGCAGATCACTTGAGCCCAGGAATTTGAGACCAGCCTGGGCAACATGGCGAGACCCTGTCTACTCAAAAAAAAAAAAAAAAAAATTAGCTGGACATGGTGACCTGTGCCTGTAGTCCTGGCTACTCAAGAGGCTGAGGTGGGAGGATTGACTGATCCTAGGAGACAGAGGCTGCAGTGAGCCATGATCACACCACTGCACTCCAGCCTGGGTGACAGCAAGACCTGGTCTCAAAAAAGAAAGAAAGAGAGAGAGAGAGAGAGAGAGATTAAACTTTCTTCTAAAATTATTTATAAAAAGTAAACCCAACCTTGAATTTGGGATCACAAATTAAATTAGCAAAGATGTATAAAGTCTGTGAATCAACAATAATAGCGATCAGGATTTTGTGCTGGTCGTCTGCACAGCCCTAAACAATTTCATTCGGTCTTTATATCAACCTTTTGAGGAAGGCTTTCTTTTTTTAAATAATCTGCATTCTGTAAAGTGAATCTGAGGTTCAGGGAAGAAAAGTAATTTGCCCAACATCACATAACTAATATCACCTAGGATTTTTAGCATTATAGTTTCTGTTTGGGAAAATAGTTCATGTATCAAAATGCAGTTTGGTAAAACCAATAAATTTAAACTGCAATATAATTAACCTCATCATTTGCTTTTTTCTTTTTAATAATAGGCTACTGAATTCAACCAATGGAAGAATGTTCTGTTTATCCTACAGTTTCTCCTTTCCTGCTTTCTGGGGTAAGAAACCATAGATGAGTAGAAGCATCGGTCGACAGTATCTCTTGACAAGTCAAATCAAGATATGCCTCTGTCTATTCTATCAGAATCCCTTTGTGTTTCTCTGACTTTCTCTGGAAAGTCACCTCCCTGCAGCAAAGCAGGTAGCAGGACCCGGGATACCTGGAAACAGCCCCAAAGACCAGGAGCAAGCATAAAACTGTGAAAGTCATGCTAATGCCCCGTTCTCTAAAATATGATGTTGCCAATTGATTTTGGAAAGTTTGTCTGAAATGAAGTCAGCTGACATTTCAAGTTCAATGCCGAGGATTTTTTTTTTTTTTAAAGAGATGAGGTCTCACTGTGTTGCCCAGACTGGACTCAAACTGGGCTCAAGCAATCTTCCTGGCTTAGCCTTCTGGTTAGCTGGGACTACAGGCGCTTGCCACCATGCCTGGCAGTAATACATTTTTGTCTTTGTCACCGTGTCCTTAGTTTTTCAAGATCCCTTCTTCATGTAATTGTGTGGCTATGACAGTCATTACCTGTAGTGCTATACCTGCTGTATGTAGTAAGGAAAATTTCTAAAGAGAGACACCCAGGCTATTGTGTTGTCCAACAGTTAGGCTATTTTGTTCTTGAAATTTTTTTTTTTTTTTTGAGACAGAGTCTTGCTCTGTCACCAGGCGCTGGAGTGCAGTGGTGTGATCTCAGCTCACTGCAACCTCCGCCTCCCGGGTCCAAGCAATTCTCCTGCCTCAGCCTCCCAAGTAGCTGGGACTATAGGCGTGTGCCACCACGCTCTGCTAATTTTTGTATTTTTTAGTAAAGATGGAGTTTCACTATGTTGACCAGGATGGTCTCGATCTCTTGACCTCGTGATCCGCCCGCCTCGGCCTCCCAAAGTGCTGGGATTACAGGCATGAGCCACCACGCCCAGCTGAAATTTTCTTTTTTTTGAGCTGGAGTCTCGCTCTGCCATCTAGACTGGTGTTCAGTGGCGCGATCTCGGCTCACTGCAACCTCTGCCTCCCGGGTTCAAGCGATTCTCCTGAGGTAGCTGAGATTACAGGTGACCACCACCACACTCAGCTAATTTTTTGTATTTTTAGTAGAGTTGGGGTTTCACCATGTTAGCCAGAATGGTCTTGATCTCCTGACCTCGTGATCTGCCCGCCTCGGCTTCCTAAAGTGCTGGGATTATAGGAATGAACCACCCTGTCTGGCCCTGTTCTTGAAATTTTCTTTAGGTGTATCTTCTTGTTGAGAGGCCATATAGTTTGTGTCTATTTCAATCTTCTAAAGACTTGAAAATCCCTTTGCATGAATAGGTGGTACATGCAACCAGAAAATCTTTTAAAAGGTACAAAAGAATAAATTGGGAGGCTGACGCGGGTGAATAACCTGAGGTCAGGAGCTTGAGACTAGCCTGGCCAACTTGGCAAAACCCCATCTCTACTGAAAATATGAAAATTAGCTGGGCATGGTGATGCACACCTGTAGTCCTAGCTACTCGGGAGTCTGAGGCAGAAGAATCTCTTGAACCCAAGAGGTGGAGGTTGCAGGAAGCCAAGATCACGCCACTGGGCTTCAGCCTGGGTAACAGATGAGACTCCACCTCAAAAAAAAAAAAAAAATAGGGAACACCAACTCCTCTTCATTCTTCCCTCCCTCCAGCACTGTAGTTCTACCTGCCACACTTTTCATTCTGTGTAAATGAACTAAGACAACTCATGGCCTCTTTGATCAACACTCTCTAATTCTCAAACTTGATTTCAATTGCAGTGATATAGTCACATGTAGTAAAAACATTTATGTATATCTTCCATTCATTAATTCTCTCTTTAGCTGTGTCTGATTTAATGTTTAACCTGATGATGGAGTTTTTGATTTTAACAATTTTATATTTTATTTGTAAAAGTTGCACAGTTTTTTTCCCAAATGTATCTGTTTATTCCAAATACTCTTTCACTGGTGATCCTTGTGACTGTGCCTTTTATTTCTGTTTTTTTTTTTTTTTTTTTTTTTTTGAGACGGAGTCTCGCTCTGTCACCCAGGCTGGAGTGCAGTGCAGTGGTGCAATCTTGGCTCACTGCAACCTTTTCCTCCCGGATTCAAGCGATTCTCCTGCCTCAGCCTCCTGAGTAGGTGGGATTACAGGCACCTGCCACCACACCTGGATAATTTTTGTATTTTTAGTAGAGATGGGGTTTCACTATGTTGGCCAGACTTGTCTCTAACTACTGACCTCAGGTGATCTGCCTGCTTTGGCCTCCCAAAGTGCTGGGATTACAGGCACGAGCCACTGCGCCTGACCAGCTGTGCCTTTTATTTCTTTAGGTGTCATGCACAGCTATTCTATATTCTGTATCTGATAACCCCAGCATCTACAGCTCTTGAGAATTTAAGTATGTAGGTTTTCGTTTCAGGTGATGTTCACTGTGGTTTGCCTTCGTCTGTGTTTGGTGACCTGTGATTGTAGGATTTTACTTAATTTTTTTCTTTTTTTTGAGGGAGTCTCGCTCTGTTGCCCAGGCTGGAGTCCAGGGGCACAATCTTGGCTCACTGTAACGTCTACCTCTTGGGTTCAACTGATTCTCCTGCCTCAGCGTCCCGAGTAGCTGGGATTACAGGTGCCTGCCACCACACCTGGCTAATTTTTGTTTTTTTAGTAGGGATGGAGTTTTGGCATGTTGGCCAGGGTGGTCTTGAACTACTGACCTCAGGTGACCCTCCCCTCTCAGCCTGCCAAAATGCAGGAATTACAGACATGAGCCACTGCACCCAGCCCATTTTGCTTAATCTTGATCAGTCCTTTGAGCTGAAATTGGGAATTTGAAAACAGTTTTCTATAGGGACAAGTTGTATTTGCTTCTGCTGGTTGCTCCAGACCTCGGCCCCTTCAGGCCTTTTGAGAGTCTGGGCTCAGTATTCCCTCCTTTCCCTAGAGTTTGGCCCCAGGCTAAACTTCCCCTTCATTTGTGGAAAAATGAGGTCCCTGGTGCCAAAAAGGTTTGGGACTGGTGCCTTAGAGCACTTAGCCATTGTTGGAAGCATAAGTTTAGTTAAATACCTGTAGTTTTCCCAGTTGTTGACTGAGAACATTTAACCTTGAAAAAAAAATCTAAGCCATGCTTGTGAGTCACCCTTTGTCAAACCATCTCGTATTTTTCTCTCTAATTGAAAAATAGGAAGTCAACCCATAGCACACAGACTTAGACTAGCATCTTTCCTTGGCTAAGCCCATATTCATCTGTGAACAGCAGAGCAAAGTTTCGGTCTTCTCCCATCATTGTAAACTTGATGAGATACTGGGTTTTTTGGTTTGTTTTTTGTTTTCAACATGCACTTTGCCGTTTAACCATTCCATGCAGGAAATCAAGAAATGGAAACTCTGGGATCAGCTTTCCTCAGTGGGTGAGGGCGGGCATCCTTGCTGTGAGCTGTCCCTCTCCAGGGCTTGCCCATGAGAGGCTTGACCCCAGACCCCATCTGTCTACAATGCCATACTTTATCTTCCTCATCTAATAATGTGTTTCTTAAAAGACAAGTGTCCTTTTGATAAGAATTATCAATATTTTATCTGTTGTCATTTTAGAAAATGGAAATTCATAAAGGTATAGTAATTATAAATAAATCAATAAAAATGATGAAATCATAACATTTCAGGTTTACTCAAGTTCAATGAAACAAGGTGGATGTTAGTTTCCAAAGTGGGTCTTTTTTTTTTTTTTTAAGATGGAGTCTCACTCTTGTCACCCAGGCTGAAGTGCAGTGGTGCGATCTCTGCTCACTGTAACCTCAGCCTCCTGGGTTCAAGCGATTCTCCTGCTTCAGCCTCCCAAGTAGCTGGAGTTACAGGCACCTGCCACTGCGCCTGGCTAATTTTTGTATTTTTAGTAGAGGGTTTCACCATGTTGGCCAGGGCTGGTCTCAAACTCCTGAGCTCAGGTGATCCTCCTGCCTCGGCCTCCCAAAGTGCTGGGATTATAGGCATGAGCCATGGCGCCCAGCCCCAAAGTGGGTCTCTTGAGGACACTAAGATCATGGCACCATTCCAATCATTAAGTGCCTGAATCTTGGAATGGAATGGCCTGGGTTTGAATCCCAGCTTTGCCACTTATTAACTCTGGGTCCTTGGATAAGTTACTTAACCTTTCGGAGCCTCAATTTCCTTATCTTTAAAATGGGAACAACAAGTGAAAGTGCCTGATTCTTAGAGTGGGATCATGAGGACTGAATGAGTTATGATGAAGAAGACTTAGAACAACACTAGACTCATAGAACATGTCCAATAAGAAATGCCGTTTTTGTTAATATTTCTGTTTCTCGAGCCCAGCCTGTTGAGTTTGGTATCTTCTTTTCACTTCAGGTAGATTTGGCTCTACCTATTGCTCTTGGCTTTAACAGTTTTCCTTCTTTTATATGAAGTTTACTTTTTTCTTTTTGAGACTGAGTCTCGCTCTATCGGCGGGACTGGAGCACAGTGGCATGATCTTGGCTCACTGCGATCTCCACCTCCTGGCTTCCAGTGACTCTCCCGCCTCAGCCTCCCAAGTAGTTGGGATTACAAAAGGCACGTGCCACAATGCCCGGCTAATTTTTTATTATTGGTAGATATAGGGTTTCACCATGTTGGCCAGGCTGGTCTTGAACTCCTGACCTCAGGTGATCTGCCTGCCTTGGCCTCCCAAAGTGCTGGGATTAGAGGCGTGAGGCACCACACCCGGCCAACGTGAACTTTACCTTTAATGGTGAAGTTTTAACTCTGAAACTGTACTGCAAGGAAACTTCCATTTTGGCATGGTGGCTTCAGAATCCTGCTTTCTTGCAGTGTCTCAGTCAAAGTACGCTAGGATCTGATGATTTGCATCTCCGCCGTAAGCCTCTCAGCACATGCTTGGTTTTGGGAACTGCTGCTGGGCTCTCGAGCTCACTCAGCCTCTTACCTCTTATCATCACATTCAGGATTGCATTTCAGACTTGCTTTTCTCAGCCAGCAAACCTCTATTTGAGTTGAAAGTATAATTAAAAAATTATTATGCTTTGAAAAGTTTTGTTAAGAAGTCGATAGAATGGTGAAAGGGCCAGTGCAAACCACAATCCTGAAAGACACTATAAACCAGCAGCCCCCAACCTTTTTGACACTAGGGGCCAGTTTCTTGGAAGACAATTTTTCCATGGATGGAGGATGGGTAAGGATGGTTTTGAGATGAAACTGTTCCACCTCAGATCATCAGGCATTAGATTCTCATATGGAGCACGCAACCTACATCCCTCAAATGCGCAGTTCACAATAGGCTTTGTGCTCCTACAAGAATTGAATGCCATCCCTGATCTGACAGGAGGCAGAGCTCAGGTAGTAATGGTTCCTAACTGGCTGTGGACTGGTACAGGTCTGCGGCCTGGGGCTTGAAGACCCCTGCTGTAAAGCAAAAAGTGTCTCAGACAGGTCTCAATCCATTTAGAGGTTCATTTTTCCAAGGTTGATTGAGGATGCACTTGGGGAAAAAGAGACACAAGTCACAGTAGGATCTGTGGCTTGTGCTTTTTCCAAGGAGGGGTTTGAGGATTTCAATATTTAAAGGGCAAAGGGTGGCGGGTGGGGGGGGGGGGCGGCGGTGGGGGAAAAAGAAAAAAAGGGAGGGAGGGCATGTTGGGAGTTGAGTGGTTACATTCTTGCAAGACTTTGATTAGTGCTCACTGAATCCACATGTTACCTGTGAAAGGAGGGGTCAGGGAACAATTATTCATTTGCCTGGCTTTCAGCAAATCTACATTTTACATGAGATAACAGCAAGCATAGAGGAGAAGAAGGCAATTATGCATTTGTCTTGGAATGGGTGGAGGGATGATTTCTAGTTCCGTCCAGTACCTGTTTAAGATAAGCTATAAATTTACATTATCAGCCGGGCATGGTGGCTCACGCCTGTAATCCCAGCACTTTGGGAGGCTGAGGTAGGTAGATCACTTGAGGCCAGAAGTTCAAGACCAGCCTGGCCAACATGGCAAAACCCTGTTTCTACTAAATATACAAAAATTAGCCAGGCGTGGTGGTGTGCACCTGTAGTCCAAGCTACTTGGGAGGCTGAGGCATGAGAATCTTTTGAACCCAGGAGGTGGAGGTTGCAGTGAGCCAAGACTGTGCCATTACACTCCAGCCTGGGTGATATCGCAAGACTCTGTCTCAAGAAAAAAAAGAAAATCAGGGTGAAATTCAGCAGAATTCTGTTTTAGGGCAAAGATTTTGGGACCTGCAAGGAATTTCCTTGTGAGTGATTTGTGAGGGAGGCCACCTGGGGAAATATGTGGCCCTCTTTCTTTGCAGCTATCTACTTAGGAACAAAATGGAAGGCAGTTTTTTGTGTGACTCAGTTTCCAGACTTCTCCCTTTGGCATTGTGAGTCTGGGGTCTTGAGATTTAATTTTCCTTTCACAACATTATTCTGAATGCTATAACCACCCAAAAACCTAAGTTCCAAAGAGTATAATCCTGAAGGAGTAAAATCTTAAATGTCAAAATCCTGAAAGCTGAATTCTGGGGAAGGGATTGTGTATTTGGTTGTATGCAGGATAGTTACATCATGGTAGGTGGATGCAACTAAATAAGAAAATTACTTTGTCACTGTCTTCGTTGGGAAACCAAGTGTGGTTTAAGGCGATGCATGTGGGTGCCGGGTTGACAAGCAGGGGGAATTGTGGGGTTGATTTCAGGTATCAGTGCGACTGGATTAAGGAATACCTGGAAACCTGGTGAAGCTTTATTTTAGGTGTATGTCTGTGGGCGGGGGTTTCCACAGGAGATTGGCACACGAGTCTGAGTGGACCAGGTGGGAAGGATCTGCCCTCGTGGTTGGCAGGCACCAGCCAACTGGCCATGGGTGCAGAGAGATCAAATACAGAAGGCAAATCCATCCCTCTTTGAAATCTGGGACAGACTTTTCCTGCTGCCTTGGACATCAGAACTCCAGGCTCACTGGCCTTGGGAATCTCGGGCTTCCACCAGCAGTGCGTGGTCAGGAGGGCTTTGGCCTTGGACTGAGAGTTACACCGAAGGCTTCTCTCATTCTGAGGCCTTTGGGCTTGGTCTAAGCCACGCTACCGGCATCTCAGGGTTTCCAGTTTGCAGCTGGCCTGTCTTGGGACTTTTTAGCCTCCATAATTGTGGGAGCCAATTCCCTGATAAATTCCCTCTCACATATCTGTGTATTCTATTGGTTCCATTCCTCTGGGGAACTCTAATATAGATTCCTCTATTGAGGAAGCCAAATATCGTTCTTTCTTATTGTATTCCTAACAACACAACAGAAGAGGTCCGTGACAATGTTCCCTCACAAAAGGGCTGTGAAAGATAAAAGTTTAAAAGCTAGTTATTATTGGTGCCGCAAAAGCAGAACATTGCTTAATTGCAGTGGCTGAGCAATAATGAAACTTGCAAATGGACAGCCTGTGCCTACAAAATCTGTAGCCCACAGCCACTCTCCGAGTACCAGTGCAGGAGTGTTTTGAAGATAATAGATGAGAAATGTAAGAAATCTAGGCCAGACACAGTGGCTCATGCCTATAGTCCCAGTGCTTTGTTTGGGAGGCTGAGGTGGGAGCATCACTTGAGGCCAGGAATTTGAGACCAGCCTGGGAAGCATATGAGAACTCATCTCTACAGAAAAAAGTTAGCCAAATGTGGCATGTTCTTGTGGTTCCAGCTGCTCAGGAGGCTGAGGTGGGAAGATTGCTCTGGCCCAGGAGTTGGAGGCTGCAGTGAGCTATGATGGCACCACCGCACTCCAGCCTGGGCCACAGAGGGAGAGCCTGTCTCTAGAAAAAGTATATATGGCCGGGAGTGGGGGCTCATGTCTGTACCCCAGAACTTTGGGAGGCTGAGGTGGGTGGATTGCTTGAGCTCAGGAGTTTGCAACCAGCCTGGGCAACACAGTGAAACCCCATCTCTACTAAAAAAATACAAAAAGTCAGCTGGGCGTGGTGGTGTGTGCCTGTAGTCTCAGCTACTTGGGAGGCTGAGTCAAGAGAATTGCTTGAACCCGGGAGGCAGAGGTTGCAGTGAGCCAAGATTGCTCCAGTTCACTCCAGCCTGGGCAACAGAGCATAAATCTCTCTTGCCAAATTATTCAATCCTGTAGAATTTCTGCCCCTTAAAAGTCATAAATAATGTGTATTTTTTGTTTTTTTGAGATGGAGTCCCACTTTGTTGCCGAGGCTGAAGTGCAGTGGTGTGATTTGTCTCACTGCAACCCCTGCCTCTTGGGTTCAAGTGATTCTCCTGCCTCAGCCTCCAGGGTAGCTGAGATTACAGGTGTGTGCCACCACGCCCAGCTAATTTTTGTATTTTTAGTAGAGATGGGGTTTCACCATGTTGGTCAGGCTGGCCTTGAACTCCTGACCTCAGGTGATCTGCCTGCCTGGGCCTCCCAAAGTGCTGGGATTAGAGGCACGAGCCACCAAGCCTGGCCTAATTTGCTTTTGCGTTATGGTGAAGGACTGAGTGCTGGGAAATGGTCCTGTGTGTAACCATGGGTTTGGAAATGGAACATGTGGTGGAGTGAATTTGCTTCAGGAATTAAAACTGGATTCAGGAAGCTAAAATAATTTAATGCAGTCAAATTCTAGATATAGACTAGAATTTAAGTTGATAAACTAGATTTTTAGGAAAGTTAAGTCTGCGGATCTTTTTAGCCTTGCTGAGAAATTACAGGTTCCAGTTCATTCCTGTCAGGGCAGCACCAACACCTGTGGATCCTGAGAGAAGTCATCTAATCTGTACCTGCCCCAGGAGTAGGCCCTTTGATCCCACAGAACAAGTAATATGTGTCTTAATTGAAACAGAAAACCATCAAATTTTCCATACTCACAGTAAAAAAAAGTTATAATTTTTAAATCTTCAACTTGTACGACTGTAGATACACCATACAAGAGAAAACAAAATGTCGCTGCTTACTGGGCACAGGAATGATGACTGCAAAGAGCACCTGCGTTCCCGTCATCCCCCGACAAGGCAGATCTCAGTGGAAAACCCATGCTCCAAAAGATGTACCATATTTATCCCATGACCTGGTGCATCTCGGGCGCTCCATGAGTTCTTGGGGTAGGAGTGAGTTCTTCCCAGAGATGGTGAGAATGAGGTTCCTTGGGATTCTTTGAAATCTGGAATTATAAGAGAATGAGGTGCTTGGGTGCCCTGGTGGTTGGTGGAAGGAATGTAAAAGTAGCCTGTGAATATTTGAACATCTGTGTTGAGTTTCTGTATTTGTTGAGGCAGGGAACGATAATCAGTAACGAGGTGTAAACTAGGTCATTTGAGTTCTGTTTGTGACTGCCACAGTGTTGGGTAAGTCAGTTTTTTTTTGTGCTGTTTTTAGAACAGGAAGAAGCCTTTGAGCAGAGGTTCTGGTCCAGCAGTTTCTACTCAGGCACCTCCACCCTGGGGGCCCTAGAAGCAGAACAGTCGTTTGGCCTATGTTGCTTGAATAAATGTGCATCAGATGTATGTGGTGTTATGTTTCAAATGTACACAGAAGATAGCATGACTTCAAAATACAGAGCGGGCTGGGCGCTGTGGCTCACACCTGTAATTCCAGCACTTTGGATGGCCAAGCCCAGGAGGTGGAGGCTGGCTCATCTGAGCCCAGTGAGTTGTGATTGTGCCACTGAACTCCAGCCTGAGTGACAGAGTGAGACCCTGTCTAAAAATATGTAGGATGAAAAAAAGGTAACTAAGAATTTTAAATACCTTTGCATTTTATTGATTAAATTTTATTAATCCACAGATGGTAAAATCAAAGCTAGTCATGTGGAGGTTGACATTTTCAGTGTTAAAAGTGATGTGGTTTCCCTTGTACTGAGTTAACGAAGATTCTGTTAGTTCAGAGTCTTGGTTTTGGCCAAAGCACTGTACAAGTATTTTTTTGCGTAAGAATGTAATATACTGCTACTTTGAGCCCAGTGGTTCTATATTTGACCTCTCTGGGGACATCTAGTGGGTATATTAAGAAGTGCAAGCTGGAAGTGGTGACTAATGCCTCTAATCCCAGCACTTTGGGAGGCGGGGGAGGGAGGATTGCTTGAGCTCCGGAGTTCCAGACCAGCCTGGGTAAAATAGCAAGACTCTGTATCTAGAAAAAATTTAAAATTTAGCCAGGTTTAGTGATGTATACCTGTAGTCCCAGCTACTTGAGAGGCTGAGGTGGGAGGATTGCTTGAGCCTGGGAGGTTGGAGGCTGCAGTGAGCCATGATCACACCAGTGCACTCCAGCCTGGGTAAAAGAGTGAGACCTTGTCTTAAAAATTAAAAAAAAAAAGGAAAGAAAGAAAAAAGAAGTGCAGTCTTTCTGTCTAGCCACCATCTCTTGCTAAGGAGGATGGCTGCTCATTGAGGCTCACTCCAGAATGTTAGTGAGGGGTCTCCATCCCCTGGCTCAGCCTGGCTGGTGAGTGATGTCCTAGTCACCCACACTCATGACAGATGGGTGCTGGCATCTTAGATCCGTGATGTCTTCTGATCCTGAAATCAGGCTGAGGTGGTTTCTTTAAGATGGAGCCGGGTGTGATGGCACACATCTGTAGTCCCAGCTACTTGGAAGACAGGTGGCAGGATCAGTTGAACCCAGGAGTTCAAGTCCAGCCTGCGTAATACGGCCAGACCTCGTCAAGGGATGAGGTTCTCCGCCCCCGACTTTTTAAAGAAAAAAATGTAGGATGGAGAAAATGTTGCATGACTGGAAACCTGGATTTGGAATTTTAAAGCAAAAGTGGAAATAAAAAACATCCACGCTGTCCTTGGCTCAAGGCTGCACTGGTGCGTCGGTGCGTGCAGGAAGCTCCTCTCTGCCCTGTGTTGGGCTGGGCTCTGCGCTGTGCTCTCACTGCTGTGCAGCTCTCTCCTCTGATCCGGGTCTGAGCGCTTCTGGGGCAGGCGCTGTGGATGGTCCCCTCCCACGGCCAGGGCCTGGCAGAACAGGCACCTAGTGGCATCAGTTTGTGTTTTAAATTTTTTTCATTTTATGTGTAAATAGGATTATTTATAACTCCTGGGAATCTAAATTAATGTTGGATTTTTAAAAATTATGACAATTTGAGAAACTTAGATTTTCTTAAGACTTAAAGTTCAACTTACCAATATCTTTCTTTTTCTTTCTTTCTTTTTTTTCCCCAAGATAAGAGTTTCACTCTTTTTGCCCAGGCTGGAGTGCAATGGTGCAATCCAGGTGGAGGTCACAGCAACCTCCACCTCCCAGGTTCAAGTGATTCTCCTGCCTCAGCCTCCCGAGTAGCTGGGATTACAGGCATGCGCCACCACGCCCTGCTAATTTTTTCTATTTTTAGTAGAGACGGGGTTTCTCTGTGTCGGTCAGGCTGGCCTTGAACTCCTGACCTCAGGCGATCCCCCGCCTTGTCCTCCCAAAGTGCTGAGATTACAGGTGTGAGCCAATGCACCTGCCCAGCCAAAGCTAACAATTTTTCTATAAAAGAACATTTACTTTCCTTCTTTGATAAATGGTTTATTAACTCAAGTTTAACTGATTAAAAATCCCTAAACAATGTACTGTAAATACGTTCCATTTGCAACTTAGTAAATTGAAATAATTTAAACACTTTAAACTGCTTTAACAAATGGGAGCTGCCTATTTTTTTCAGCATTTCAAACCCCTGAGGCCAACCAGAAAAGCCAGTAGATTGCTTTCTGTACTTAAACAACTCTCTGAAATCTAATAAGCCAAATTTGGAAATGGGGTAAATCAGCTTCTTAAAACCATTCAAATCCTGGCTGCAGACTTTGACGTTCTTCTTTCAAATTACTAATATTCATTACATATTTCAAATTAGGACTACAAAGTTGCTTTAACTTTTCAAATTGTTTTAATTACCTTAATAGCTAATGCACACAGTATTCCAAAGATGACGAAATTTAAGTTTGAAATTAAGTTTATTCTTCAACCTGTAAAGCTTGATATTCTAATTTTTTCCCTCTGCCTCCTCTGGTAATAAGCACACTCAGGCCAACAGGGGTTATTATGTTGAAGGTTCCTGACCCTGATCTCCACCAGAGATTTGAGCCTAGGGCCAAGACTGGGTGTTACATTCTAGCAGGATTCTGGAATTAAATAAATTCTGTGCTTACTCAAATGCAGGTGCACTGAGCCCTTTCCTAGAGTTGAGTTCACTTCTCTCTGTCAATGAGGGATCCAGGCTCCTGCCTTTGACCTGGGATTGCTTGAGTGAGTGAGTGAGTGAGTGAGACTGAGTCTCGAGCTGTTGCCCAGGCTGGAGTGCAGTGGCACAGTCTCAGCTCACTGCAGCCTCCGCCTCCCAGGCTCAAGCGATTCTCCTGCCCCATTCTCCTGAGCAGCTGAGGTTACAGGTGTGCCACCACACCTGGCTAATTTTTGTATTTTTAGTAGAAACGAGGTTTCTCCATATTGGTCAGGCTGGTCTCAAACTCTTGACCCCAGGTGATTCACCCACCTCTGCCTTCTAAAGTGCTGGGATTACAGGCGTGAGCCACCAGCCCAACCTGAGCTGGGATTTAGCTTTCAGTCTCACACATCTTGCGCTCTCCCTGCACCTTCCGTATTTCCTTCTCAGCCGGTTTGTAATCCCTTTTGTCATCAGATCTGAGCTGCCGCTTAGGCGAGGTTGCAGCTAATGTCCATCCCTACTTAACTGGAATTAGCTCACTTTACCTGACTGGATTCGGCATTCTTTTCCTGCGTATGTGTTTTCTTGACTGGTGCATGTTCACAGGCTAGGGTCATTTTATTGGCAAGTAAGTATCAATACCTACTGTCATGTTAAGTGCCTGAGTTAACGTCGGTAACAGATATGGAGCATTATCTACACGTGGAATCTATTTCAGTCTCCCCTGTCTGAAGGCAGCAATTGCTCAGCTGATTTTCTCTCCCCTCACGGCTCTGGCTATGGGTCAGAATCACCTGGGGACCTTTCATAGGGTGCCCGGTCAGGGGAAGCAGAGTGAACCATGTGAAGCAGAGCCTCTGCCAAGGCATTGCTGTGTGTTGAAAGTGCAGCCGGCGATTCAGACACACAGAGGATTAAAAACCCCAATCCTCAACACTATTTAACATGCTGTGAAATGAGAGATTTCAGGTCACTAAACAAACCTTGTTCTGCTAACCCATATGTTGTGGAAACATTCATGGGAAATGTACAGAGAAAATGAGAAGCATACCTTACGTAGAAGGTGTAGCTAATTCACAGCTGGACCATTTTCCTGTCATAAGACCAATAGCAAGGTATCTTAAGGTGTGGGTTACAAAGCCTTTATGATACGTGTTTCTTTTTTTTCTTTTCTTTTCTTTTTTTTTTGGCATAAAGTGCTTGTGTAGGGGTCAGCACTGACCTTAAGTATTTATTATGACCCAGCGTAGTGAGGCGTGCACCCTGATGTCTGCTTCCTTGCCGCAGGTTTCTTCTGATGTACTCCACGGTTCTGTGCAGCTATTACAATTCGGCCCTGACGACAGCAGTGGTTGGAGCTATCAAGGTGAGTGGATGGAGCTGTGGAAGGAACAACTGATCAAGGAATGGACTGTGAATCCACATTTTCTGTTGGAGGCCGGGTTTGATATCATTGTTGGTGGGGGTGCTGCAAGAACGAGATCTGTGACCTTTTCAGCTGGGCCTGTGTGATCCTGTCTTACTTCTTTTGTTTTTTTTTTGAGAAAGTCTCGTTCTGTCACCCAGGCTGGAGTGCCGTGGCATGATCTTGGCTCACTGCAACCTCTGCCTCCTGGGTTCAAGCAGTTCTCCTGCCTCAGCCTCCTGAGTAGCTGGGATCACAGGTGCCCGCCACCACGCCTTGTTAATTTTTTTATATTTTTAGTAGAGACAAGGTTTCACCATGTTGGCCTGGCTGGTCTTAAACTCCTCACCTCAAGTAATCTATCTCCCTCAGCCTCCCAAAGTGCTGAGATTACAGGCATGATCCACTGCACCCACCCATCTTACGTCTTCTAATCTATTGCATAGAACAGAGGGACAGATTGCTAATTTATAAAGGAGAGACCAATTATAACTTTTTAAGCCAGGGGTGGCTTGGAGGGGATGGGTCTGGGAAAATGAAGTAAAAAGCTTTAAAAAAAAAACCAAACTAATCCAGCTATCAATGATGAGTAAGGTACCTTGTGAACCACAATATGATTTTCTGGGAGAACCTGCCCACTAAGAAGTAGAGCCCTGTGGAGAACCGTTTTCCGTGTAGGTGTGCGCTGTGTTATGAGGCATGAATCTGTGGGTTGGTGTGTGGGTGTTTGCATGTGTGGATGCATCTGAATACACACACACATGTGAATGAATAGGGGGAGATGTGTTCTGGATTCTATTCCATATTTGCTTCATTTTTCTATTCACATGAAGTCCTAGAGTGTGTGAAAACACTGCCTGCTTCAAGAATTCACCTGTCCCCTAACTACCCAGAGGTCTCCTAGAATGCACTGGGCAGAGCACAGCCTGAAATTTAACGATTGTCTCTACTCTGTTCAAGTTTAGGGTCAAGATAAAACTCACTCCTTGGCCCTGGTGTGCCCACAGATTGCAGTGCAGCGTGGGAGCACAGGGTTGGCAAAAAAAAAAGAAAAGAAAAACAAACCTGGCACAGTGGCTCATGCCCTTAATCCCAGCACTTAGAGAGGCCAAGGCAGGCGGACCACCTGAGGTCAGGAGTTCAAGACCAGCCTGGCTAACATGGTGAAACCCTGTCTCTACGAAAAATACAAAAATGAGCTAGGCGTGGTGGCAGGCGCCCTGTAGTCCCAGCTACTTGGGAGCTGAGGCAGGAGAATTGGTTGAAACTGGGAGGTGGAGGTTGCAGTGAGCCGAGATCACACCACTGCACTCCAGCCTGGGCAACCGAGTGAGACTCTGTCTCAAAAAAAAAAAAAAAAGAAAAAGAAAAAAAGAAAGAAAGAAAACCCAAAAACCCAATGATGGTAAAGAGATAGGACCTGGCAAGCAGATGACAGCCCCACTCTTCCTCTTTTGCCTGCATGCCAACTGGAACAGGGAGAGAATAACACAGTTTTCTCTTGTTATCATATCATGATTTGCTTTATTTAAGCCCCATATTTAATGGCTTATTTATTTATTTATTTATTTTTCTGAAGCAGGGTCTTGCTGTGTTGCCCAGGCTGGAGTACAGTGGCATGTAGCTCTCTGTAGCCTTGACCTCCTGGGCTCAAGCAGTCCTCCCACTTCAGTCCCTGTGGATTAGCTGGGATTGCAGGAATGTGCCAGCATGCCTGGCTACTCAAAAAAATTTTTTTGTAGAGATGGGATCTCACTGTGTTGCCCAGGCTGATCTTAAACTCCTGGGCTCAAGTGATCCTTCCACTTCAGCCTCCCAAAGTGTTGGGATTACAGGCATGAGCCATCATTCCTGGACTGTAATGGTGTTTATTTTGTTCAACCCCTTGTGAATATCCCTCTGTACAAGCCTCTATGCAAAGTAACTACAATGTCTAGTTTAAGGTTTTAACACACGTTTTCCCCTAAATATTTTACTTTGAAAATGACAAATCCTCTGTTTTTCTGCAGAATGTATCCGTTGCCTACATCGGGATGTTGATTGGTGGAGACTACATTTTCTCTCTGTTAAACTTTGTAGGGTTAAATATTTGGTGAGTGGGAATTTTTAATGGACTCGCTTTGGGAAAACAAGAATCTTAAACAGTTTGATTAATATGTAATAAGCACAAGAGCCTAGAGAAGTCTTTCATATTAAGCCAGGATGTGTTTTGACATTCTAATTTCTAAGCTAATTTTACTTAGATCTCTGGGTTCATCCTCATGCAGATCCATGGGGACACGTGTGGTGACAGTTCGAGGAGCTGGGATGGAATTTAACTCACCTGTCTTCCTCACAGAAGGCCCCTGCGTCCTCTGCCCTCCTCCTAGAAGTGGGGTGTGTTACCTTTGTGCCCACTAGGCTCGGCATGCAGGGGGTGTGGACTCAGCCAGCTTTGGAAGGCATTTGGGGTCTCAGCAGTGGGATGCTATTTAAGGCTAAGGGTATGTAGTTTGTTCAGTAAAAACCACATGCTTATTTTCTCTCTGAGGTTCTGCATTAGATTTGATGACTGTTTTTCTGCCTCCAAAGACTTGTAAATAGGAGGGGAAATTCTCATCGAGCAATGTGCAAAGTTGAGGATATTGGAATAATTCCCTCTGCATGAAGCAGGCTCTATTGATAAAAATGCAGCAGCTGCTGCTGGTAGCCCCTGTGAAATTCCCATTTACTTTCACTTTTTTTTCCTCCTTTCAGCATGGCAGGGGGCTTGAGATATTCCTTTTTAACACTGAGCAGCCAGTTAAAACCTAAACCTGTGGATGAAGAAAATATCCGTTTGGATTTGAAGAGCTAGAGTCTGCGGCAGGGTGTGGACTGACTTGTGACTGGGGTCTGGGGGTTATTCTGGGTAGGAATGTGAAGCCAGAGATTTCAGATTCGGGACATCCACCCCCTGGACAAGCGGGAACATCTGCAAAATGCAAAGAACTACCTCATATGCCCGCACCATGAGCCACTGGCAGCCCTGAGAAATGTACTTGGGCCACACCTTACCAGTGGAAAGCAAAGCTTTTCAAAAGAAGCCACTGGGACCAGTAGGTGGAGCTGCAGGCGCTCTTCTAGGGACCTTTGTGGCATCTCCGCGCCGTGTGCTGGGGAGGAGGTCAATATAATGGTGACTCTTTTCTGATCAGCACCTTGGCCATGATTTGCAAGGTCCCAGCCAAAACAAAGGGCCAATTGTTTCAGTTTAAACAGACCTGTCTTTATTTTAATAAAATTAGTCAGTTGACTGCCAGTAAAGTTATTTGTTAGCTTTGATGAAAGCTATGTTGGTATCTTTCCCTAATCATCAAAGTAAAATAAAAAATTATTTCTATGTATGTCTCATGCTGTGATATTACTGGAGGCAGAAAATAGTGTCCATCATTCACAATGTAACCGAATGTGTCACTTTGAAGGGATAATTCCAAACTTTTTTATGACTGGAGGCTGGGGAAAGCTACAAAGTAACTCAATGGGAAAAAAAACTCAGGCTTTATCCTGTTAGCATTTTTTTTTTTTTTTTTTTTTTAAAGACAGAGTCTCCCTCTATCCCCCAGGCTGGAGTGCAGTGGTGTGATCTCTGCTCACTGCAACCTCCACCTCCTGGGTGCAAGTTACTTTCATGCCTCAGCCTCTTGAGTAGCTGGGATTACAGGCACCTGCTACTACGCCTGGCTAATTTTTGTATTTTTAGTAGAGACGGGGTTTGGCTGTCATGTTGGCCAGGCTGCTCTCAGACTCCTGACCTCAGGTGATCTGCCCAGCTCGGCCTCCTGAAGTGCTGGGATTATAGGTGTGAGCCACCACCTCGAGCCTCGGGAGTAACTGGGACTACAGGCTCGCCTGCCTGGCTGTGTTTTTAAGTGCTCACCTGTTTTGTTTCTCCTCATCTCCCTCCAGCTTCATTCAGGAGCTTTAACCAAAGGTGCATTTCCTCATAGGCTCGCCTGCCTCCAACCCCTGGTGTGTGGGAAGGAGGGCCGAATGGGTAGGGTGCCTTTACCCTCCCTGTGTGGAAATGGGTGTCCCCACTGGAATTGGGGTGCAGCGTACAGCCACAGTCTGGGAGTCAGGAGCCAGACTAACTAGTCTTGTCTCTACCGTGAAGCTCGGGAGACCGTTCCCAAGTCACTTTGCCCTTCGTGGCCTTCAGTATTTTAATCTGTAAAATTAAACTAGACCTCTAAATCCCTGCGAGCTGCAGCTTTCTAAGTTTCGAGAAGCTGAGTCAGATCTGGAGCAGGCCAGCACAAGAAGGAATCATTGTGTGGATGTGTTGTTAAAATCTACTAAAACAATTTTTTTTGTGGCTGGGCGCAGTGGCTCATGCCTATAATCCCAGCACTTTGGGAGGCTGAGGTGGGAGAATCACTTGAGGCCAGCCTGGGCAACATGGTGAAACACCATCTCTACAAAAAAAAAAATTAGCCAGGTGTGGTGGCACACAGCTCTGATCCCAGCTACTGGGAAGGCTGAGGTGGGAGGATGGCCGGAGCCTGGGGGTGGAGGCTGCAGTGAGCCAAGATTGCGCCACTGCGCTCCAGCCTCGGTGACAGGGTGACACCCTGTTTCAAATTTTTTTAAAAAATTGTGGTAAAACACACAACAAAATTTACCAATCTAACCATTTTAAGTGTATACAGTTCAGTAGTAGTGAGCATACTCATTGTGCAGCGCACCTCCAGAACTTTTTCATCTTGCAAAACTGAAACGCTGTACCCATGAAACAAAAACTCCTCATTTCCCCGTTCCCCCAGCCCTGGCAACCCCCATTCTATTCTCTGTGAGTTTGACTATTCGAGATACCTTATCTAAGTACAATCATAGTATTTGTGTTTTTGCGACAGGTTTATTCACTTAGCATCATGTCACCAAGGCTCTTCCATGCTGTATGTGAGCGTGTCCCTCCTTAGGTCTGAATATGGGATGTGGATTTGCCGCATTCTGTTTATCCAGCCATCTGCTGATGGCCATTCAGCTTGCTTCCACCATTTGGCTATTATGAATAATGCTGCTATTAATATCGGTGTACAATATATCTTCAAGACTCTGGTTTCAATTTTTTTTTTCTTTTTTTTTTATTGCATTTTAGGTTTTGGGGTACATGTGAAGAACATACAATATTGTTGCATAGGTACACACGTGGCAGTGTAATTTGTTGCCTTCCTCCCCTTCACCTATATCTGGCATTTCTCCCCAT
>CAUYQU010086056.1:0-16501 GCA_963574635.1 Cheracebus regulus | reverse complement strand
TTTATGCCGAAATAAAAAACATTAGGTTAGTGTTGACTATTAAAAAAGCAGTTGCTGGCCTGGCGCGATGGCTCACGCCTATAATCCCAGCACTTTGGGAGGCCAAGGCGGGTGGATCACGAGATCAGAAGTTCAAGACTCATGGCCAACATGGTGAAACCCTGTCTCTACTAAAAAATACAAAAATTAGCTGGGCATGGTGGCTTGTGCCTGTAATCCCAGCTACTTGGGAGGCTGAGGTAGGAGAATTACTTGAACAGGGACCCGAGAGGCAGAGGTTGCAGTGAGCTGAGATCGCGCCAGTGCACTCCAGCCTGGGCTACAGAGCGAGACTCCATCTCAAAAAAGTAAAAAGCAGTTGCTGGCTGGGCGTGGGGCTCATGCCTATAGTACCAGCACTCTGGGAGGCCAGGGCAGGAGGATGGCTGGAAGCCAGGAGTTTGAGGCCATCCTGAGCAACATGTCGAAACCTTGTTTCTACTAAAAATACAAAAAAAAAAAAAAAATTACCTGGGCATGGTAGCGCACACCTGTAGTACCTTAGGAGGCTGAGGTGGGAGGATCACTTGAGGCTGCAGTGAGCTGTGATTGTGTCACCGCATTCCAGCCTGGGCTAAGGGAGTGAGAGCCTGGTTCAAAAAAAAGAAAAAAGAAAAGAAACACACTCTTGGAGACTGCATAGATTTGAGGATCTACATCAATAAACGCCAGACTTTTTTTCTTTCTCATATGAAGATGCCAGTTGGCCACGTTGGAAAGAAAGCGATGTCGGGGTTGCGTTTTTATACCCCTAAGGTGAGCAAGTGAACACAGCCACTCATTAAGATTTACTTGAGGCTGGGCGCAGTAGCTCACACCTGTAATCCCAGCACTTTGGGAGGCCCAGGTGGGCAAATCACCTGTGGTTGGGAGTTTGAGACCAGCCTGGCCAACATAGTGAAACCCCATCTCTATTAAAAAAAATTTACTTTAAAAAGCAGAGAAATGTCTATATGGAGGGGAAAAGTATGAATCCACTCTGTTTGTGTGGAGATTATGGCAGGTAAACTTCCAAAGGAGCAAAATGGTTATGTTTCAATTATTGGAAACATTCTCACATACTGAGCCTGTATTTTCATTCTAAAGCTGATGCAAATATTAAAGATTCATTACTTCAAAAAAAAAATGAGTTTGACTTAACATATTGAACTTTATGAACAAAAATGAGGAAACATTTATAACTCATATGAGGCACTGGGAATTATGTATTGCACACTAGATCATAAAGCAAGATGGAACATACATGTGTGTGTTTATAGTAAGTGGCATTATGTTTGAAATCTATCAAGGAACATTAAATTAAATGTTTACATTAAGAAATGTAGAGACCCCTCCCCCGCCTCCAAAAAAAAAAAAGAAGAAAAGAAAAAGAAAAGAATGTAGAAAAATGCTAATTATGGCCAGGCACGGTGGCTCACACCTGTAATCCTAGCACTTTGGGAGGCCGAGGTGGGTGGATCACCTGAGGTCAGGAGTTCAAGACCAGCCTGGCCATCATGGTGAAACCCCATCTTTTTTTAAAAAAAATACTAATTATAATAGTGGAAAGCTACTTTAACTATAAAGCCTATTTCATGTGATATTTGTATAGCTGTGCTAGCTGTTTAATTGGTTTAAATTACATAGTATATATTTTTCATTATTGTATATTCTTTCTAATGTTTTTGTATCTCTCTAAAACATTCAATTAATTCTAGTCAAACAATGTTGCTATAACAGAAATGATTTGTCTATTTCAGTTTAATGTAATACTGGATATCATCAGGATTATATTTACCAATTTATTCTGTATTTTTTATACTTTCCCTATTTTCTTATTCTATCTTCTGTGTTTTTAAAGCATTTTAAAAATAACTACATTTTGCACTTTTGTTTTGAAGGTTTTATATTCACTATCTTAGTTTTTCAGTTTGAAATGACTTCTATAAACTAATTATAAAGTTATGTAATTCCTTTAACTTTCACCTTGTCAATATTAGGACATTAAAACACTAACCGATTTACCATCTCCCAATTCTCTTAATCGTAAGACACATGCACAGCTCTATGAAATTTTGAAACCTGAATGCATCTCCTATGCAGCTTCTAGATGAAAATAAAAGACTATTCCTGGAATCCAGAGCATCCCCATGCACCCCTTCCAGTCAAAACTCCCAAGGATTAAGCGCTATTCAGATATTTCACAGCATCAATCACTTTGATCTTCTTGGCACTTCCTGTAAATGGAATCATACAAAATACCCTATTCAGTATCTGACATCTTGTATCATATATGTTGTTGGTGAATATGTCTGTATTTTTGCAAGTGATTGTGGATCATTCACTAGCATTGCTGCATAGGATTCCACTGTATAAATATCTGTTAACTTAATCATTTCATTCTTGATGTATATGTGGGTAGTTTTCAGTTTCGGGCTATTATGAATAATGCTGGTATGTAAATTCTAGAACTTGTGTTTTGGTGACATACATATGAATTTATTTGGGGCATATATATGGAAGTAGAATTGTTAAGTCATTGGTTTGTTAAGCTGTTTTAGGTACTGACAAATCATTTTATACCAGTTTTCACAACCCTCAGCAGTGTGAGATCATTGATTTATGCACATGGTGGTCAATCCTTGGTATAGCCTGTCATTTTCATTTTAGCCTTCTGGTTAGTGTATTTTGCTACTAGTTAGTGATTTTACTTGTATTTCCCTGAATACTAAGGCAATTGAGCATATTTTCTTTGTTTATCAGACATCTGGTAACCTCTTTTTCCACTAATTTTTAATTTGTAATCAACACATGATAATAGTACGTATTTATGGAGTAATATGTGGTGTTTCAATACATGTATACATTGTATAATGATAAAATGGTGGTAATTACCATATTCATCACTTCAAACATTTACGATTTATTTTGCGTGTTGGGAATACAAATTAGTGAAGCCATTACAGAAAGCAGTTTGGAGGTTCCTCAAAAAATTAACAATAGAACTACCATGTAATCCAGCAACCTATATATGGATATATATGCAAAGGTAATGAAATTAGTATGACAAAGAGATATCTACATTCCCATGTTTATTGCTGCCCTATTCACAATAGTCAAGATATGAAATCAACCTAAATGCTCATACAAAGATGAATGAATAAAGAAATGTGGTGTATATATACACAGTGAAATACTATTCAGCCATAAAACAAAATAAAATCCTGTCATTTGTGGCAATGTGGATGAACTTAGAGGACATTATGTTAACTTAAATAAGCCAGACATAAAAAGACAAATACTGCATGATCTCTCATGTGAAATCTAAACAAGTTGATTTCATAGAAGTCAAGGGTAGAATAGTGGTTACCAAAGGCTGGAAAGGGAAGGGGTGAGGAAGTGATACTGGGAGAGGTTCATCAGTCAGTACAAAGTTATTTAGACAAGAAGAATAGGTTCTACAACACAGTAAGGTGGCTACAGCAAATCACAATGTCATGCATATTTCAAGATAGCTAGAAGAGAAGGCTGTGAATGGTAACCTCTTTTTTGAACACTTTTTTAGTTTACTTTGCAATTTTATTTTCTATCACGTGGTCTGTCTTTTCCTTACTGATATCTTATGCTGGACACAAGCTCTTTTTTCTTATCTCTAGCTTGCTTTTTCTGAAGTGCTCTTAATAGCCTAATTTATCATTTCCCCTCGTATGTTCACTGTTGCACTGTTTACAATAACAAAGACCTGGAACCAACCCAAATGTCCATCAATGATAGACTGGATAAAGAAAATGTGGTGTATATACACTATGGAATACTATGCAGCCATAAAAAAGGATGAGTTCATGTCCTTTGCAGGGACATGGATAAATCTGGAAACCATCATTCTCAGCAAACTGACACAAGAACAGAAAACCAAACACCGCATGTTCTCACTGATAGGTGGGTGATGAACAACAAAAACACATGGACACAGGGAGGGGAGCATCACACACTGGGGTATGGTGGAGCGTGGGGGGGCAGGGGGAGGGATAGTTGGGGGTAGGGAGATAGGGGAGGGATAACATTGGGAGAAATACTTAATGTAGGTGACGGGGGCATGGAAGCAGCAAACCACCATGGCATGTGTATACCTATGTAACAATCCTGCAAGATCTACACATGTACCCCAGAACTTAAAGTATAATAAAATACATATATATTTTATGTATATTTTATGTATGCATTTTATGTATGACCAACCCTCTCCCTCCCTCTCTCTCTGTCTCTCCATATATATATATATATAATCCCTCAGGGATTATGGAAAATCACTTGCATGAATCCCCTGGAGACAGATTCCTTTTGTTCACTCTAGCACGACAGACCAGCTTCCATTGAGAAAAGGACCCATGAAAATGAGTCAGAGATGGACAAGGGCATGCTGGGCACTCCAGGGGCAGGCAGTCACCTGAACCCTCTCTTCATTCGCAGGGTTAGAGCCCACGACAAGACAATTAAGATCAGAACTAGCAACAGCAGCCCTAGATCAGGTGAGATTTTATTCACCTGCAAATAGGAGAGGCAGGCGCTTGGGTGAGTCAGTCACCCCTAGAGAGGGTGTGAGTAGTTCATTGGCAGCCAGGGCTCTGCAGATCCTGAATTTTGGGGAGTATGTATCAGAACTTCTTTCATTTTTATTTTTTGAGTCAGAGTCTCACTCTGTCACCCAAGCTGGAGTGCAGTGGCATGATCTCAGCTTACTGCAACCTCCACCTCCTGAGTTCAAGCAATTCTCGTGCCTCACCCTCTCAGGTAGCTGGGATTACAAGCATGCACCACCACACCAGGTTAATTTTTGTATTTTTAGTAGAGGTAAGGTTTCACCATGTTGGCCAGGCTGATCTTAAACTCCTGACCTCAGGTGATCTGCCCACCTCAGCCTCCCAAAGTTCTGGGATTACAGGCATGAGACACTGCGCCCAGCCTAGAACTTACTTCCTGGTTAAGGCTGAAAAATATTCCATTGTCTAGATAATACAACATTTGGATTATTCATTCATACATCAATGAACATCTGGGTTGTCTCCAGATTTTGGTTATTGTGAATAAGGCAGCTATAAACATGGGTGTGAATACATAAAATTTTTAAACTGATTTCTTTCACCCAGTTGAATGCCTTTGATCTTCAACCATGATGTTGTGCATAGCAAGAGTTCATTTGGCTGGGCGCAGTGGCTCATGCCTGTAATCCCAGCATTTGGGAGGCCAAAGTGGGTAGATCACTAGGTCAGGAGTTCGAGACCAGCCTGGCCAACATGGTGAAACCCCGTCTCTACAAAAAATACAAAAATTGAGCTGTTTAGCCGAGTCTGGTGGCACACTCCTGTAATCCCAGCTACTCAGGAGGCTGAGGCAAGAGAATTGCTTGAACTCTGGAGGTGGAATTGCAGTGAGCTGAGATTGTGCCACTGCAGTCCAGCCTGGGAAACAGTTCATTCATGTTTACTGCTGAATGCTGTCTGTTCTATGGATGTACTACAGCTTGTTTATTTATCTATCCATTGTTGAACATTGTTGAGTCATTTCCAGCTTTGGAGATTATGCTGTAATGCTATAAACAAACCACACAGATCTGCTTGTGGTGATGTATTGTTTTTATTTTTATGTTTAAACATTTAAGACAGTTTTAAGGTTGTACCTTTTGGAATTCTCTTCTGATTAAGTTGAACCTTTAGATTAAAATTTTAGATTCCATTTGAAAGGAGATCACAGAGCTTTACGAAACTCATTAGAAAGTCTGAAAAACAAAACACTGGAGGATTACTAATATATCACGAAACCCTACAATTCTCATAAAAGTTGCAGTAATAAATATCTGTCAAAACAAGAAAATAGTGATGCTATTGAATTAGTTCCGTATGAGCATAACAGATCCCTTACCTGTCCTCATCCCTGATCCAGGGAAGGGATAGAAATCATGGATTAATGAGGAGAATAAAGAGGGAGTGGCTTTGGGTATTTGCCCAACAAAAGACCTCAGCTTGGGGATGGGGTAATGCAAATATATGGCAGATAAATATTAGTTACTGCATCTGTTGCCTAGTAAACCAGGAAATGTATGATCCCTTGTGTAGATTTTTATCCCACAAAGTGAATCTATCTTCAAAGGCAAAAAGGAAAAACGTGTTTTCTCAAGGCACCTCTAAATTCTCCTTGTCCAATGTGAGTTACAAAGATGTACAGATAAATGACTTCAAGTTCTGTCCTTTGTCCCATACCTCTGAAGATAAGCTATCAATTTACATTGCCTAGGTGAAATTCAACAGAACTGTTTTAGAGTACAGATTTTCGGGCCCACAAGGAATTTCCTTGTGGGCAAATTGTGAGGTGGGGGAGCTATGTAGCACTTTTTTTTTTTTGAAATGGAGTCGCACTCTGTCTCCCAGGCTGAAGTCCAGTGGCATGATCTTGGCTCACTGCAATCTCCACCTCCCGGGTTCAAGCAATTCTCCTGCCTCAGCCTCCCAAGTAGCTGGGACTGCAGGCACGTGCCATCACACCCAGCTAAAGTTTTTTTGTATTTTTAGTAGAGACAGGGTTTCACCATGTTGACCAGGATGGCCTCAGTCTCCTGGCCTTGTGATCCACCCGCCTTGGCCTCCCAAAGTGCTGGGATTACAGGTGTGAGCCACCGCACCCAGCCTATGTAGCACTTTTTAAAAAATCTTTGTAGCTATCTTATTTAGGAAAAAATTGGGAGGCAGATTTGCATGATGCACTCCCCAGCTTGACTTTTCCCTTTGGCTTAGTGAGTTGACCATCAGAAACTAGTATAAGAGAAGATTGTATGTTTAATTTTACTTTAAGTTCTGGGATACATGTGCAGTACATGCAAGTTTGTTACATAGGTATACATGTGCTATGGTCGTTTGCTGCACCTATCAACCTGTCATCTAGGTTTTAAACCCCACATGCATTAGGTATTTGTCCTAATGCTCTTCCTTCCCTTGCCCCCCACCCTGAGAGGCCTCAGCGTGTGATGCTCCTCTCCCTGTGTCCATGGGTTCTCACTGTTCAACTCCCACTTATGAGTGAGAACATGCAGTGTTTGTTTTTTTTGTTCCTGTGTTAGTTTGCTGAGAATGATGGCTTCCACCTTCACCCATTTTCCTGCAAAAGACATGAACTCATTCTTTTTTATGGCTGCATAGTATTCCATAGTGTATATGTGCAACATTTTCTTTATCCAATCTATTGTTGATGGACATTTGGGTTGGTTCCAAGTCTTTGCTATTGTGAACAGTGCTGCAATAAACATACATGTACATGTGTCTTTATAGTAGAGTGGTTTATAATCCTTTGGGTATATACCCAGTAATGGAAATGCTGGGTCAAATGGTATTTCTGGTTCTAGATCCTTGAGGAATCACCACACTGTCTTCCACAATGGTTGAACTAATTTACATGCCCACCAATACTGTAAAAGCATTTTTATGTCTCCATATCCTCACCAGCATCTGACGTTTCAAGAAGATTGTAGCTTTAAGCCAATCCGTTTTTGGGTACTTTTTTATGTAGAAAGATATAACTAGCACAGCCTATAAGCCATCAATGCCACTTTTCAGAGACATCCAGATGACACATACAGGTTCAAAATTCGAGAAGTACTCTGATAGATTTGTACCTTCTAGCTAACATATAAAAATAAAACAGGAGCTGGGCGCAGTGGCTCACACCTGTAATCCCAGCACTTTGGGATACCAAGGTGGGTGGATCACTTGAGGTCAGGAGTTCATGACCAGCCAGGTCAACATGGGGAAACCACGCCTCTACTAAAAATACAAAAAATGGCAGGGCATTGTGGCACATGCCTGTATAACCAGCTACTTGAGAGGCTGAGGCAGGAGGGTCGCTTGAATTCAGGAGGCAGAGGTTGCAGTGAACCAAGATCATGCCACTACACTCCAGCCTGGATGACAGAGCAAGACTCTGTCATAGAAAAATAAATAAGTAGGCCGGGCGTGGTGGCTCATGCCTGTAATCCAAGCATTTTGGAGGCCAAGGCAGGCGGATCACCTGAGGTCAAGACCAGCCTGACCAACATGGTGAAATAAATTCTTTAAAATAAAAAAAAAAATAAGTAAATAAAACATTGAAAGTCTAAAATGAGGAAGCTATTAAATAAACTCTGGTACATTCACATTCTTTAATATTAGAAAATATCCCCAGAAAGTACTTGTGACTAAGAAAATCAATTGGCGGTATTTATGTAAAATACTAGTACAGAATTGACACTGTCTGTCAATGGCGAGTGCAGTGGCGAGACCTGGCGAGTGTTAATTCTGTACTGTCTGTTACTATATGTACCATCCTCCACCTTAAATATGTATTAAGTGGTCTGGGAAGATACAGCTCAAATTAATGAAGGGATATGTTGATTCAAAACCAGTATGAAACAAGGAATAATCAATCGGAACGTATTACCATCCACATTCCTTACTTATTTTACAAAACTGTTCCCAATATGAGTTATTAAACGGAGTGAAAATTTAAAAGTTTTCAAGTTTAGGAACACATTTCTTTAAACTTTTAACCCTGGCCATCTCAATTATTTACTAGAATGGGTGTGTCAGGAAAAGGAAAACTTTCATTTTCTACTTCTGAATTTTATTTTCTTCATCCCCAACATTGCATCTTTAAAAAATTATACATCCAGAAATAAATTCTATTTCATCATGGAAGAAAAAGTGACATAATCTTTTTTTTTTTTTTTTTTTTTTTTTATTTTTAAAGAAAAGATGCAAGCTCGGTAATCCAGGCTGGAGCTTAGTGGCAAATCTTGGCTCACTACAACCCCCACCTCCCAGGTTCAAGCAATTCTCCTGCCTCAGCCTCCTGAGTAGCTGGGATTACAGGGGTGTGCCACCACACCCAGCTAATTTTTGTATTTTTAGTAAAGACAGCCTGTGTTGGCCAGGCTGGTCTTGAACTCCTGACCTTGTGATCCGCCTGCCTCGGCCTCACAAAGCGCTGGGATTACAGGTGTGAGCCACCGTGCCTAGCCCCCAAAAATGACATAATCTCAGGGTATGTGCATTTTGAAGCTTTGAGCAGAAAAATCAGAGGACAAAATTCTCAAACTTCCCTTCTGACAGCCTTACATGGGCTATATCCCCATCCAGGGGAATTAGACTCTCCAACCTATAGTTTTTATGTTCTACCACCAAGAACCATGCCCATACACTTAAAAAATTTTTTCATTACATATACGTATTTGTATATGTAAAATAAATGGAAACTTATACGTGTATGTTTATATGTAAATATAGATGTATTTTTATGCTAAAATGCACTCTCATTTTTTTCACTTTTCACCTGTTATCAGATGTAATTCCCAGTTATGAAAACAGAGACCCAGAGGCAGTGGATAAACCTTGGTTTACTCAGATACCACCTTACAGGCTCATCTTCTGTTGGGGAGCCCCCAATCAATAAGTATCCTCTCTGAGCCCAAGAGAAATCACTTCAGTGGGCCAGAAGAATTGCTGAGCACTTACAATGTTCAAAATACTCTTCAAGGCTGGGCACGGTGACTCATGCCTGTAATCCCTGCACTTTGGGAGGCCGAGGTGAGCAGATCATGAGGTCAAGAGATCGAGACCTCCTGGCCAACATGGTGAAATCCCGTCTCTACTAAAAATCCAAAAAATAAGCTGGGCGTGGTACGGTGTGCCTGTAGTCTCAACTACTTGGGAGGCTGAGGCACGAGAATTGCTTGAACCCAGGAGGTGAAGGTTGCAGTGAGCTGACATTGGGCCCCTGCACTCCAGCCTGGTGACAGAGTGAGACTTCTCAAAAAAAAAAAAAAAAAAGGAAAATAAAAAAGAATACTCTTCGAAATAACCGAGAATAAAGACTTTACAAACTGAAGGCCAGATTCGGTGGCTAACAGCCTATAACCTCAGCACTTAGTGAGGTCCAGGTGGGCGGATCACATGAGCTCAGGAGTTCGAGACCAGCCTGGCTAACATGGTGAATCCTCGTCTCTACTGAAAATATGAAAAATTAGCTGGGCATGGTGCCGGTTGCCTGCAATTCCGTCTACCCTGGAGGCTGAGGCAGGAGAATCACTTGACCCAGGAGGCAGAGGTTGCCATGAGCTGAGATCGTGCCATTGCAACTCCAGCCTGGGAAACAGAGAAAGACTCCCTCTCAAAATAATAATAATAAAGATATATTAATAATTAATAACTTAGGCAAAACACAAAATACCAACTCTAATGAATCCAGTACTTGGATTTATAATTTATCTCAAGAAGTGTGCATTAGAATAATAAACTAAATAAAGAAAAATACATTTGTATCGATACAAGTAGAAATGTTTGTTCTTTTAAAGCCTAGCCTCAGCCCTCCACCCGCACAGGCCAGGGTCTGGCCCCATAAATTGTTTGGAACTCAGCCCATGGAGCATCTCTGCCTCCTGGGTGACTGGGGAACAGAAATGAAAATTATGTTCCAGTGAAAGTCAATATAAAATTGTACACTCTGCACAGGCACAAAACCGCATCTCATTCCAGTTTCCGTCACCTACGCAGATAAGTTCAGCTTTCGCTTAAATAAAAATTCTAGGGCCGGGCGCCGTGGCTCACGCCTGTAATCTCAGCACTTTGGGAGGCCGAGGCGGGCGGATCACCTGAGGTCAGGAGTTCAAGACCAGCCTGGCCAACATGGTGAAACCCCGTCTTTAAAAATAAAAATAAATAAAAATAAAAATAGCGTCCAGAGCTCAGAAGTTCCTGGATCCAAGCTCCGCCCCACGCCGTCGCTTTCTCCCACCCCCGAAGTCCCAGCTCTCCTCCCGCCTCATCGCAGGACGCGCCTCCATCGCTCGCAGAAACGTTTTCTCGCAAACCTTTTGCAACTTAAGCTCCGATTCCAACATAAGGGGCCCACGGGTCTCTAGCTTTTGCTTAGCCAAGCCCCAAAGGACACCAAAGAGATTCAAGGGCTTCCAAAAGAGAAGAATCGGGTCCTGCCGGGCAACAAACACCCCTAGGCCCCGCCCCCCGCCATTGACCCGCCCATCCCCGCAGTCGTCCGCGCCCTACTCCTGCCCTTGCCCTTTGTGTCGCCCTAGTGCGCTTGCGCACGCGCAGCTTCCGGCAGACCCGGAAGTGGATCTCGCGGGCCGACGGGCACGCTCTGGAAAGTCAGTGTCAGTTTTTCGGGGTCAAGCCTGCGCTTCGCGGGCCCCAGGTTCCCGCGCTCTGCTGTCAAGTTTTGGGGCCGCCCTGTAGGTTTAAACCCCGAAGCTGCTCTTCCCTCTCGCGGAGTGGCCCTAAGACGTTCCCAGTCTCGTCGCTCCGAGAAGGTCTCGAGGTCTCCTTCCATTTCTCATTTAAAATCTTCTAAAGTGCGTGCCTACGGCTCCAATCTTTTTGTCTTAGGGTGTAGGGCACGTTGGGCCCCAGAGGGTCGTGGGGTGAGCCTTATGCTGTGCTGAGGCGCAGGATCCGAGAAATAAAGAGACAGGACACAGAAGTACAAGGAAAACGCAGCTGGGCTCGGGGGCCAGGCCACCTATGAGCAGAGTCAGGCGAGGCCCTGAATGTCCAGAAGCGTGAGCATTTACTGTGTATAGGTTAGGGGGCAGGGCAGTGAGTGAAATCATCTGTAAGGATAGTGATAGGGTCGTGAGCAATAAAACATGGGGTCCACCCCCATTAGGTCACCTAGGCCAGGAGGTGGACAGAGCGCAGCAAGGGCCGGTTCCCACAAAGGCAAGGGGCGTGTGCAGTAAGGGGTCCGCCTCCATTAGGTCACCGAGGCTTGAAGGTGGGCCCTGCCGGTGAAGAGGGTGCAGTGTGCAATCCTTCTATCTATGGGCAAACTACTTCTAAGAAGATTTATGGGAGGATGCTTTAAATCACATAGCAGTGACAGAGCTGTCAAGGTTACTGCCACCTTCTGGCAGCTTCCAGTGGGTTCTATGGGAAGATGCTTTTCAAGCAGCACAGTAGCAAGAGCTGATAAAATTCACAGTCACCAAGGTGGATCGCCATTCCGAGGGCAGCCTTCCACAAGAACTGGAGCAAGGTCCTAACAACTCCCTTATCAAGAGGAGTGGCTCTCGCCCCAAACCTGCCATACAGTGGGCATCTTTACGATACTGAATGCTGCCGCCTGGGCCATGGATTCTTGTCCTGGTATAACTGTTTTCCCTTAAATCATGCTCTGCCCTGGGTCTGCTCTAGGCATTCCTCTGATTATAAGCTGCTTATTCATTATTTCATGCTCTGTACTGTGTCCACTCTAGGCATTCCTCTGATTATGAACTAAGATATAATTATAGGTATATATGTAGGGAAATATTCTTTAGGTACTCATACTATCAACTATTATATGATTATATATAGAGGATTATATAAAGGAATTCTTCAAGCTGTATTTCTATCAACTAATATACGATTATGTAAAGGATTATATGAATGGAAATAGCTGAGTAGTAACAGTATAAAGTGAGATATTCTTCAAGCCCTAACTGTGCCAGGGTTCTGCTTAGCTCTCATTGCTTGGTGCCTGTATGGGGGGTTACCCACATTAGGGTTGGTTTGGACGCCGGCTGCCCAACGTGTCGTTTCTCTGCTTAGAACCCTTCTCTGACTCCCTCTTCCCTCCTGCAGGTAAAGCCCTCACTCAGGGTGGGTACACACCCTTCGCCCCCCTCCAGGGAGAGCAGTGGGAAAGCAGAAATGGAGAAGAAAGAGGGAAAAATGCAGGGAATTAGCAATCAGAAAGAAGAGCGGGGACTGAAAAAAAAGATGTTACCAGGATGGGGCCAAACACGCTGTCAGAAAAGGAGTAGAGAGGAAGGGAAGCAAAATAAGCAGAAATGGACAGGGAAATGCAGAAACAGGAAAAAGAAAAGAAACAGAAGGTGAGAGAGAGACATTTACAGAGAGCGGGGAGAAATCACATAATGGTCAGAAAGGGGGAGACCCAAATCCAGGTAAATGTGGAGTTGATTTAATATGGAACATTAAGTTGTGAAGTACTGATGTGTGGCTGTATAATTCATTTAAATATTGTTTATGCAGAAGATAATGAAAATTGCAAAACTAGGGTGTGAAGCTTCTGAGTTTTCTAATTATGACATCAGAACCCTTATTCAGCCAGAGGGTTAACTGACTTAGCTCAGTTATTTCCAGCTCACCCTCTTCCCTTTCTCTGATCTTGAAAGAGGAGAGTCAAGAAATGGGGAGAGACTGACATCATATGCTGCTTTTGCAAACAGACATTAACAATATTATTCCCTCCTTTTTTGTATGTGGCTTGAGTCATTTTCTAAATTTGACTTATACTCAAACTTGTCTTAAATGTAATCTCAGAATTTACTGGATTTTTAAAGCTTTTTCAAATTATTTTCTCTTAAATATATTGTTCGGCTTATGAGGTTTAAATGCTTTCTTTTTCTTTTTTTTCTCTTTTTTTATTTTTTTGAGACAGAGACTCAGTCTTTTATTCAGGCTGGAGTACAGTGGCCTGATCTTGGCTCACTGCAACCTCCGTCTCTCGGATTCAAGTGATTCTCCTGCCTCGGCCTCTTGAGTGGCTGGGATTACAGGCACGTGCCACCATGCCCAGCTAATATTTTGTATTTTTAGTAGAGATGGGATTTTCACCATGTTAGCCAGGCCAGTCTCGAACTCTTGACCTCAGGTGATCCACTCGGCCTCCCAAAGTGCTGGGATTACAGGCGAGAGCCACCAAACCTGGCCTAAATGCTTTCTACTTTTATCATATATTGGAACTATTCTTTGTGATGTCTGGTACCTGATTTCAGGTTTCACTTTAAGGGTGTTGATAATCTTTTAACACTTAAAATCTGGTTTAACCAGTTAGTTTAATACAGTTGACCTTGAACAACAGAAATTATCAGATAGACTTCTGGTCAACTTTAGGCTATCAGTAAAGTTTTTGGGGAATCAAAAGTTGTACCTGGATTTTTGACTGGGTGGTGTTTATCGCCTGTATCACTGGCATTGCTCAAGTCTCAACTGTATTCAGTTTCTTTGTTCCCTTATGTAATCTAAAGCTTCCCACTGAGTAGATGGTCACCTGAGTCCCCTTTGTCTTTTCTCTACAAGATGTTGAAGAAGGGGCTGGACTGATGGGGAATTTTGTTTCAACAGAGCCCATCTGTTCATAATGAAGAGATTACTCAGAACTAATCTCCACAGCTGACCCCCTCTCGTGCTTTCCAAGAGTAATAGCTATTTGTAATTCCGTATTTTTCTGGAAAAGAGGAATTAAATCCTTGGGATTAATTAAACCCACAAAATAGAAACTTCTACTCAGGAATATGAATGGTAATCTGGAAATAAGTACAAACCTTCCCTACTGCCCTATCCAGGCCACCCTTTCAGAATTCATTTACAACTGAGTTCTGCTCACTCAACTCAGACCTTTTCTGAGTAACATGGTGAAATGTCTCCTCTCTTTGAGGCTCAGTGTGCCCACCTGTGACATGGAGATGATGGGTATACCAGAAATTCTGATTCTGAGCCGATGGGATCCCTGAAATGATTTTCAGAATTGAGCATGTATCTGCATGTGGTGGTATTTTGAGAGAGGCTGCCCAGTTATAGTCTTCAGTAGCTCTCAGACCTCCAAAAATGACGGAAACTACTGGGAAAGGGGCGGGAGCATAGGCTTAGAGACAAGAGAGCGGCTTCTCTCCCAGCTTTTGATTCTTTTTCCTAACTCTGCATCAGAAGTAAGTCTTATCGTATTATGTCATCTCCTGGCATTAAACCCATTTATGCTTTTATTGTGGGAGAGTATTCCCTGTGGGACAAAAATCTGAACTACTTAATATGGCTACAACAGGGATTTCTGGAGCTATGGTAGCTCTTCATATGTTCCATTTTGAGGCTTTTATATCCTGCATTGACCCAGTCATTGGATGCTGGCTACCTAGGGAGAGGCCATGAACTTGGACACAGCAGTTTTTCTTGGCTGAGTGTGAAGTGGACAAAGGACGATGCAATTGAAGCATAATGTGGGTTTCACCAAGAAGGGAGAACTTTTCGAAGACATGGGTGGAATAGCTCTCTGTTCTCTCTTCAGGAATTTATTTTTTTCATGAGTTCATTTTCCATCTTGTTGCAGTTGGAAGCTAAGGACTATCCTTTTTCTATATTAAGCCTCTTCCTGTTTGTGTGTGATCAAGGAGGGGGATATATTGATTTTAAGCATTAAACAACGTATTTTTGACATACAGACTGATCTTACCTGAGAAAGAAACCCGGAGGAAGAGGAAAGAAAGAAGACAAAGGAATGGCTCTTTCTCAGGTAAAAATTATATTCTTAGTTGATTGTTCTGTCCTCTCCTTCCTGAAATGCCATATTTTGGACTTGCTAATTTTCTCAGACTCTGAAGTGTCCTGCCTAACATGTATATTCTCACCCACGGCTTTCCCTCAGTTCCATCTCCACATAGATTCCATCTCATTGTGACCCAGTAACATAGAACTTTGGAAAAGGCTCTACTTAATGATTGTTCTGGAAATGGTTTTATACCCAGGCATGGATTGGATATGGGGAGCAGGCTACATGGTGTCAGTGAGGTTGAGTGGTAGTGACTGTTCAGAGACTTCATTGGGATGCACTTTCAGCTCTTTATAAACCAGGATTAAAGGAACTGCATAGGTGATACATTAATGTGCACAAATACCTGGAAAGCTTTGGAAAAGAAGACTGATGGGGCAAACTTTGGTTGAGTTTGTAATACATTTGAAGCTAAACAATTGAATCAAGTGTGTTTCTAGCTCTAAAATATTAATTTGGAATGAAATGGGAGGTTCAGAAATAGACAGTGGGGGTGTAGAAGGTAGTCTTCTTTTATAATTGGTTTTAAAACACGGGATCAACCTACTTGTCTAACAGCAGGAGGTTCTTTAAATTATTCACAGTGCATCTATGTCATGAAGACTCTGCTGTTCATTTAGGAATTCTTTTTTTTTACCTTTAAGTTCAGGATTAGGTGTGTTATATAGCTAAACTTGTGTCGTGGGGGTTTGTTGTACAGATTATTTCATCATCCAGGTATTAAACCTAGGACCCATTAGTTATTTTGCCTGATCCTGTCCCTCTACCCACCCTCCACCCTCTGGTAGGCCCCAGTCTGTGTTGTTTCCCTTCATGGGTTCATGTGTTCTTATCATTTAGCTCCCACTTGTAAGTGAGAACATGCAGTATTTAGTTTTCTGTTCCTGTGTTAGTTTGCTAAAGAGATGGGCTCCAGCTCCATCATGTTCCTGCAAAGGACATGGTCTCATTTTTTTAAATGGCTGCATGGTATTCCATGATGTGTATGTACCATATTTTCTTTATCCAGTCCACCATTGATGGGCATTTAGGTTGATTCTATGTCTCCGCTATTGTGAATAGTGCTACAGTGAACATATGCATGTATATGTATATTCATGCATGCGTGATGGGA
>CAUYQU010086052.1:0-11071 GCA_963574635.1 Cheracebus regulus | reverse complement strand
TGTTACAATAAAAATATCTTCAAAGATTTTTAGTCTAAAGTAGGGTAGAATTATGGCAGAAATATCTTTTTGTTGTTGTTGACATTTCATGATAGGAGAAAACATGCTACTTGGGAGGGAAGAGGTGGGAGAAACATTCATCTACAAGCATGTCAAGTGGTATGTGTGTGTGAGTGTGTGTGTGTGTGTGTGGGTGTGGGTGTGTGATGGGAGAGACAGCTTCTATCATCTGAGGACATTTTGTTCCATCTTTGGCCTTACTTTGTCCTTGTGTCAAAATGTACTGTTTAAATCCTCACGCACTACCTGGCGAAGATTTATCCCCTAATCTTAGGGACCTTCTGAAAAGTAACATATCAGTAATTTGGAGAATATACTGTGAGCCCTTGATCCAAAGAGCAGAAATCTGACTCCTTCCTTGTCACCTGTCCTCTCTCTTCTCCAGTAGCTTGCTGCTGGTCCACTGATGATGCTCACCTGCAGGCCTCAGCCCACCCCATTTCTGCCTGGATCTTGTACCTGGGCCTGGGTACCCCTGGCAGGATTGCTTCCCCAAGGGGTCTGTGCTGAGGTGCAAGATCACCAGACTTATGTAGGGCAAATGAAAGAAGTACAGCCAGGCAGGATCTGACCTGTATTGACCAGGGAAGCAAAAGTCAAAACTGTAGAAGTGGTTCCAAGCATCAGGTGTGGTGAAGGATGAGGTGAGGTGTCAACAGCGAGATGCATCAGCAGAGCAGAAGGAAGAAGGAAGCAGAACCCAAGGCAGCTTCATGCAAGTTGACCATAAGAGAGGACATGAAATGGATGCAGGTGTCAGAGGTCCATTTCTACTTGATGAGACAAATCCTCAAGGAGGTAGGAGGGAGCAGGTGACTGGTAAACCAGTCCCTTCCATAAACAGCCACATCAACAGCCTCCATCTTGCCCCTTGAAGGGTTTGGAATTGAGTCAGCCTTCCAGTCCCAAGACTCAGGGGCATGACTATGACTGTTCAGCTCCCATGAAGACCCTCTGACTCTCCTGGCTGCCAAGTAAATCAAAGACTTTTCTGCTGGAAGCAAGCTCTGATATTCAAATCTTAGCTCTCCCAGTGGCCAAGTGGACCCAGGCCATGGGGTGTTCTTCTGTCTAAACATCCCCTCTAATTCTGAGCCTTTGTGCTTAGTGTCCAGCAACTCCAGCCAACCTCAACAGGCCCCTCCTGCAATACCCAACTCCCCCCTTCCCTGGGGACTGGATTTTACATTTGATGACCTGACCTCTGGGAAGTGTCTTTCTGTATAATTTCAGGTTGAGAGTCTTTGGCTCCATCTCAATGATTCCTGAGTAAATGGCAAGAATTTCCTGCAACTGTTCCTCACTCTTCTGTTGGGCAGCTTCCAGAATGCAATAAAATCATTATATAGTCATCTATAAGGCCTGAGTATCCTCTCAGAAGCTGGCTTTTAATTAGTAACCCCACCCATACTGGATTTATTGAGTAGATTTTTCCCCATTCTCCTCCATCCGCACGTTGCTGAAAGTTTAGGTTGCCTTGGGCCCAAGCCCATCCAGGTGAAGTAATTTATAGCCTCCTTTCATCTACTTCTGTTTGTAAGCCCAGGCTCCAAGCCTCCTGAGAGCTATATGTTTTTAATATTTTATGGATAGTAGAATGAGTAAAGTTCTAGCTGTCTGGGGTTCCTTCTTTGTGAAATCCAGCTCTCCCAGTTGTAGACTGTGGAGATGGTAACAAGTTAGATTCAATTTTAAGTAGTATCTGCATGCTAGCACCTGGAGAGTGTGCCAGTAACTACAACTGAGAGAGTCATACAAGGAGAACTTCCCAGAAGCTACTCTCTGCCTTAAAATATAGAGCCGTCCTGGAATGTTCATTATTCTACCTCCTTACTCAAAGCATCATTTCACAGGGCTCAGGAATCTATAGGAAGGTTAACACACACTCCCTAAATCCAAAGAGCCCTATAGGAATCTCAAAAAGGGAAAATAGTCCATGGAATAAGGCAGATATATATCTGCTTCTGGCCTGTGTGTGGAGGATGACAGTATGCCCAAGATTACCTTCCTGTGATGGCCACCCCTTAGGTTCTTAGGGTTCATGAACCCATAAAGTCTATTGTGGCAGAGTTTCAGGCATGGGATAATGGAATAACTCCAGCTGTAAATTTACCTCTCTCTCTGCTCACTCAATTATGTAGAAATAGACTATCAGCCAAGCTCAGTTCTTCAGAATATGACCCCAAACGAGGGACTACCACAAAGATAGATGTACAATCACTTTATAGGTATGGATTCCATTTCCTCAGTAAGTTTATTGGTTTTCTTTTTCCAGAATAGGTGAGAGTCTTATTTTTATTTATTTCGTCTAGAGACACATCTGCCATGTTGCCCAATGCACAACTGGCAGGAAATAGAGATTTTTCTGGATAATAGTAGCAGAGCTAAAATGCTTCTTTTGGTAATATCCACCTATTAAAAAATGCCAGTGGTCCACTCAACTGAAGCCATCCAGAAAAAGTTTTCCCCTTCCACAGTATAGCCTTTGGTTTTTAAAAGTAATGCTTTTTTTTTTTTTCTGTTTACAGTCATTTCCTTTGAAATATTTGAAAGCAGCAATCACGTGCACTTTAGAGTAAGACAGGCCAGGATGGAATCCCAGTCTGGCTTCTCTGTGACCTGGAGCTCCTGCAGCTCATTAACCTTCCTTTAATTGTTTTTAATGCTGGGATCGCAACCAGAAAGCTGTAGAGCTATTGAGAGGAGCTAACACAGGTAATCTGGCTCTAGGAAGACTCGACGATCCCTTGCGCTTGTTGAATTTAAACAAAGCGAACCAGATCTTAATCCCAGCATATTTTAATTCCAAGTTTGCTTTGTTCCCCCTGATGAGCTACCACCAACCCCAATCAGATTGACAGAAAATGCTCTTTGGTTACTTATTCTTCCAAATATCCTTTCCTTCTCTTTACAAAATATAATAACGCATCTGGGATCTATTATATGGTGGTATATATTTCAGTATATGTTTCTGCTAATGCTTTAGTAAACAGAAACCGCATGAATGTTGACTGCTCAAATACAGTAGCCGCTAGTCAGCCTCAAGTGAGGCTGAGTATGAAGTTAAACATTGCAAGAGTGAAAACAAGTGGGTCAATCAAAAGTGGAGCTCTAGCCCCAGTTGCATCTGAATCACTTTTTATAATTAACGCAATGCTCTTAATATAATGCTATATTGCTTAGAATAAAGAAAGTTTTAAGAGTCTATGATGTTCTTATTTATATCAAAGGCGAGTTTATCAGTTAGCAAGGCTTCTGGCTGTTAATATCAGTACATTTAACTGATAGTGGGCCAAACAAACAGAAGAGTATTTTGTTGTTGTTTTCATATTTTCTTAAACAGAAACTTTGGTCGAGGGTCAGCATCTCTGTGATTTTCTTGGTCTTTTCCTCGTGGTTGTAGAAAGCTGCCCCAGCACCAGGCATCAAGTTCAAATCCAACTGCAGAGCCAGGAGTAAGGAGACAGGATCGGCCAAGGGCCACACAGATTTTCTTTTTAAGTCAGAAAAGCCAGACTCTTCCCATAAAAACTGAAAAGAGAGAAACACTAAACATTTCAGGGCCAAAACTATGTAAAGCCATCCGTATCTACAAGGGAGATTAGAAAAGTGAGGTTTCGCCTATTTCAGCTTCTGTAGTGGGGGAAGACAAGAAAGAAAGGGGCGGGCATGGGTGTTGAGTTAGCTGATCTCTAGTATCTTTCATCATGAGTCTTATAAAAGGCTTTGAGGGCTGAGGCCTATTGCAAATCTCCCTAAACTAACTCTGAAAAACAACAAAGGCATCAGGCTATGGACAAAAGAAGAACAACTTTGGAATCGACTCACAAAAGTTTAGATCCTGGCTCAGTCACTTAATGAGTTGAATAGCCTTCTCTTTGAACCTCTATTCCCTCACCTGTAATAATCTTATCTCACAGGGTTATTCTGAAGATGAATTGAAAGAATATGAAAGCATCTCTTTTTAACACTGATTATCCCTCTGTCCATGTATATTATAGTAAAGATAATGGTGGAGGGTGGTGGTAGTGATGGCAGGGGGATCATTCTGCTAGGTACCTAGGCTTTCAGACGATGTTCCAAGAAAATCATAAAAAATAAATAAATCAAGGAGTAGTGTAAGAGCCAGTTCTGTCCTATTCAGAAAAGCCAGGCCCACCAGTCCATGATAAACTAGCCTTTTCTTCTTTGATCCTTCTTTCATGTAGGTCATTATTTCACACACAACCTCACTGAGACTCACCCACCTTTGAATCTCCAGCACGTGGCACACAGTGGTAGGTCCTCAGGGAATGTTTAATGAACAGGTGAATCCACCAGAAGGGAAGATTAATTGGAAAAAAAAAGGAAGTTGGAATTCAACCAAATGTATTTAATAAAGACAAAGTTGTTTGGGGAATTATCCAGCAGCTATTTAATAATAACTGGATAAAGAATTCTAAGACAAATATTCTAAGAGGAATTTCAGAAGATCTAAAAAGTGTGTGGTGAAAGCATACTTTTTAGATCTTCTGAAATTGTCATAGATCTACTAGGAATGAAAAACAAAATCCATGGGCTGTATTTGCAAAAAAGGTGGGAAATAAGGCATACTCTTAAACCATAAAAATACAGTGGGTGAGAGAAAAATGCCAATAACCACAAACCCTGCATTGATTCACTATCTGTGCTGAAGAAGCAAAGGAATCCACAGGACAACCAAGGACCTGAGAATAGGAGAACCCCAGACACAGCATGAGTGTTCTCTGAGAAGCACAGAAGGGCAGCCTAGGAATAGCAGCTGACACTGACAAGGACTTGGCTCACTGGAATAGGCGTAAATACAAGGGATCTACACTAAGGACTGAAAATCCTGAAGTCTACCCCCTATGAAATCTTGAAACTGGCAGCCAGGTCTCCCTTTCAGGAAAGGAACCCACACTGAGGAAGATAATTCAAAATAAAATAATAAAATATTTTAGAAACGAGGACTAAACTATAAGAAACATACAACAAATAAACACCATATGGTGCCTTCAGAGAAGGTAGGAAAAATGAGAAACTTTTAAGAGATCAAAACCAAACCAAAAGCTGAAAAATACTCAAGAGAACGTGACAAACATTGAAGACAGATAAAGAAGATCCAATATATGAATAGCAGGAATCCCCTATCAAGAAAACTAAAACCAGGGAAGAGAACAAATTCTAAAAACTATAATTCTAGAAAACTTTTCTAAAATTAAATAACATTCAAAACTAGATATTGAAAGAAAACATTGTGTAACTGATAATAAAAATAGAGACTGAACAGTATTGAGAAATTTCTAGTAAAATTGGTTCTTCCAGTCGCAGATGGCTTTGGCTTCGTATCAGAAATGAGACCTGGGCAAGGGAGAGTTTTCTGCTTGTCCCATGGTGTCTACTGATCATCACCAGGCACTCTTGCAGGGTCCAGAGTGGATAGGCTGCTCCTAGCAATTCTGTGCTGCCTTTGAGCGTCCACAAACCCTGCTCTCCTTCACCGTGGAGAAGGATGTTCTCAGGTCTCCCACCTTCCCATAGCTTTCTCACAAGTACTCAGTGGAGGCCCATGGAGAAGAGCTGTTGAGGACACACAGATCTCCCCTATGTCTGGGGGTCCCAGCAGTTCTACACCATCATACTAGCCCACACTTACATTTAAGAAGTTGATACAATTTTTATTGTTTTTACCTACTTTTATGACTGCCTCTTCCTCCTCCCACATTCTGTCAAAAGTAAAACATTTTGGACGTCCTATTCCTTCTCAGAGGGGATAACCAGTCTTTGGAATTCAGTTTATCTTGTTGTGTAGACCTGAGATCTCTGTTGGACTAAAGTAAGATTTTGTAGATGCCATGACTTTGGTGTTGTTTTAAGGGTGGGAATAATCTTCTTTTACGGCCTTCTCCATCTTAAATAAAAGTGAAACTCCAACTTTTTTTAGAAAGCTATTTTTAGTAATTATAATTGGTAGTGGCAGTATGAGTATTGTTATTCTGACTATGGTAAGCGTAGTGTGGGATAAAGCAAGTGAGCAATAATGGGATAGTTTAATTCTCTCCTTCACTGTGGGAAGGAGAATACTTGGGAACCAAGGTATTTGGCATGGAAAAAGCAGATACATATATGACATGGAAGGGATCATTAAAATCCTGCAGCTCTGAATTTGAATTGGAAACACTACTACAAACTTGTGATTGATACATATAAATATGCTTCTTAATTCTATCTACTAAAATACCTAGAAACAATGACTAATCAAGTTACAATAAGCATCTGTAACACCTAAATTATGATCTTTAAATATTGTTTCCTACAAGAAACCAGGGTTTTTTGGAGAAATTGCTGATTCCAAGCCTGTGGCAAGAAATGTAATGGTGGCAGGTGGGGTGTGTGTGTGTGTGTGTGTGTGTGTGTCTGCAAGTGTGTAGCTGGGGGAGGTGAACCTAGGACATCTTATACTACCAAATAGAAAAATGCTACTAAAGACTACTATGGTCATGTCAAAACAGCTCAGCTGCCAGTCTTAAGAGCTTTCCAATGGCCAAAGATGGGACACTTTGAGTTCAATAAAGATATGAAATGCACTGTATTTAAACTCATTAAATATGTTTAAAGTCATGAGTTCATAATGACACATTAAAAAAATCTAACTGGTCACTTTTAGAGGGTGATAGGGAAACAATCCATCATCTTGAAAACAGGTAAGTAATGAGAAGGAATCAAGCATTTGTCCCAACTTTTATATATAAACTATACAACTTGGTCACAAAACAATAGACGAGGGAAGCATCTCTTTATACATTATTCCAGCTTAAAAGTAAATGTGATATAGAATTAGAATGTCACCATTTGTAATCCTCAATGGCTGTGATATCATAAAAAGAGAGACAGCCAATTATATGCAATCTAATGAAAGAACATGCCACTTCCTGTGATCTTGTGACAATAACCGAGGAAATGTTTTGTTGGTCTGGATCCAGAGGCTGTGATTTGCAGGTAACACAGAGGACAGAGAAACATGTACTCATGGTGTATTCATGTGCACAATGAGTACACAATCAGCAAAATATAGACAGTGTGAAATTCTACAGGTTAAACCACCAAGGATCTTCAACAAATAAATTATAAGCAAGAACAAGGGATGGAGGGAAAAAATCAGTAGATTAAAAGAAAATTAAAAACAACAAAGTTTTTAAAAGTTAATAAGAATACACAGTGCTAAGGATATACACTTGAGTGAAAAAATATAAAAAACATAAGGAAGTGATCACTATAATAGGATAGTGGTTATTTTTGGAGAGAGGGAGGTGACATATTCTGGGATACCTCACAAATATCTATTTCTTAATCTGAGTGTGTGTTAGTCTGATAAATCACTACCTATTTGTTTTGTATGACTTTTTATGTCTGTTTTATTTTATAATAAAAGTTTATAAAAATCTGTTTGACTTTAGTTAAACCTCTTGATCTCATCCCCAAAACGGTGAATTGCATATATCCATGTGTAAAAATGAAATACAACTTTAAAAAATTGTTTAAAAAAAAACAAATGGGCAGGAAGTAAGAATATATTTTAGATTGAGTTATATTTCCCTAAGTGCCTTTATTAAAACCCATTTCACAAAATCTTTTCCTTCCTTTAAAAATCCTTTCAGAAGATTCTATGCACCTTTATTCTAGACTTGGCAAGCTAAATAGCTAGAAAGTATTTCCTTTCTGAAGTCCAAGGAACATGCAATCCTCTATATAATAAAAATACATGCATTAAGGCTTCCAATTCTTCACTCTTTTCTTTCCTTTTAGAGGAGAAAATATGTGTAGAAATGCACATATATGAAAGCTCTGTGAATGCTGTAATAGAAATGTAGAAGTGACATTAAAAGGGAAGCCTTCTTCATGCAACATGCAAAAGATAATGTCTTTTTCAGCAAGAGTTAGAGGGTAATAGAGTTTTAACAAAAGTTTTAACACATTAAAGGATTTCATTTGCCATCTGAGCTGAAATTTCAAAGCCCAAATGTAAACCCAATATAGGGATTTTATCAGTGATTGAACTTGCTGACTTCTGAAAGGGGATCCCAGGCCTTCCTAAGTCTTTTGAAGTTCCATTCTGCTTTGTCTTCAAATGTCTTGACATAATCAGGCCATTGATGCCTTGTACTGTCCTGTGAACGCAAGCATTTGCCCACAACTTCATTTCAGGGCTGGAGACAAGGGGAGGTTCAGCTCCCTTTGACACTGGGTCGGCTGGTCAGGAAGTTCTCAAGTGTGCAGCAATGTGAACTTTTGGCAGAACAGCTGCCCAGTGGGATGCCAGTGCTTTCAATTCTCATCAACTCAGGGCTTCAAAGGCTGGGGGCATCTGTACCCAGTGACCTGTGTGGCTGGCCTGATACATCTCTTTCCCATGGGATGGTGGGGGTAGAGGGGCCACACTGACATGCCTGATGTGACTTCATTTCTCAAACTTGAGAGCCAGAACATGTGCGAGACCCGCCAAGACCAACAAGTTCACCACCCGGGTTACACACTGATCACTGAAGGATCACCTGCTTTTAGAAGCTTGACTTTTCATTCACACTGATTATGATGGTAATGCTGGCACACACCATGTGTGCATATTGTTCCTCTAAATCATTTCAACAACTACATAGTAATTATTCTTTCAGATGAGGGTAATTCACCCAAGATCACACATATAATTAGTGGAAGCACTGGGATTTGAACTCAGACAGCTCAGGCACCCTGGGTCTGTTTCTTTAACCACCAAACTATAGTGCCTGTGGCTGGAGAATATACATAGACATAGCCCTGTACAGGATACTGTTGATTATAACTACTGTTTATTCAACCTCTCAATGTACTGGGCACTAGACCAAACTTTACAAACACTTCATTTAATCATACATAGGTAGATGGAGATAGAGATAGAGAAATGTGTAGGAATACACTTACAGATACTGATAGATAGATTCCAGTATATATAGACAACAACATAGATACATAAAGGCCTAATTATTAGAGCCAGACTCTACTTAGACTCCCTAAGTTTAACCCCAGCTCCACACCAGCTGTTTGGCCTTGAGCAATTAATTTAGAAGCCCTGGTCCTCAGTCTACTTATCCAGAAACACCTCCCTTACAGGGATACAGTGAGAATTCAATGAAATAATATACGTAAAGCATATATGGTTCCTGACAAAGGATAGGCTTCCAATAAGTTAGACATTACTATTATTATTATATACATACAATACATAATAATATAAAAGTGTATGTTATTCTTATTACTATTAGATGACAGGTGATCTACTTCCTAAAACAATTCAGAAAGCTTGGTAAAGAAGAGAAGTGTCCTCCAAATTTACCAGGGTCAAAGGTTATAAACAAAATTATGCTGAGCTGATTCATTTTCCAAGCAGATCAATATTTTGGTGATAAAACACCAAAGTAAATTGATGAGGCTACAGCTGAAAATAAGCCTGATATAAGTAGGTTATTATACTGATATAAGTAGGTTATTATACCAGCTGAAACAAGTGCCCCTCACGGTGCACAAAAGTACTGCTCTGAGCAGGACGGGGGCTAACACTCCAGGCAGCGAGCACTGAACTCGCAGTACCATAACAGGTGATGTCTATCTGAGGACACGAAAAGGCGCAGTGACCCACTCATTACAATCACTCTTTCAGCCCCTAGATGCTGGTCCCTCTACAGTCAAATCTATTTCTGTCCTCATGGGCCCTGCAAAATGATTTAGTATCCAAATCCCATTTGGTGTTCAAATAATACATCCTCAAGCAAGGTGGACTTGACAGAATGATAATGCAAGCACCTGTAGAGTGTATTGAGTCAGTGCTCTGGAGCAGGCGCTGTGTTAGACACCAGATGACCACTCTCTCTCTCGATCTTCATGGCTGTATGCACCAGCACTATGATTCCCTTGAGGTCCCATGTCTACTAAGTAGCAGAGGAGCCCTCAAGCTCAGATGCATCCACTGCTAGGGCTCATGCTGTTAATTCCTGCATTCCACTCCATTCTTGTTCATTTCCAAAGTCTTGTAAATTATATTTCTCCCTTCACCACCAATCCTACTTAAGGAAAGTTATCAAAGACAGTTGCTTCTAAGGGAATTAATTACTAAAAAAGAATAGCTTATGTATCCATTTTTTTCTCTCCTCTGTGTACCATAGTTCTTTGTATATAGCTTCAGTGTAGCAGGGAGCTGAATATGGTCTCTCTCTACCATTAGACGGTGACTCTTTGAAGGCAAGAACCTTGTCTTATTCACCTTTCTAACCCTAGGACTAAGCATGGTGCCTGGCATATAGGAGACCCTTAATAAATATTTGCAGACAGAATAGATGAATGGGTGGATAGTTGGATGCATACATGAATAAATTATTCAAATGATCTCTTTTGTTGTTGTTGAAAAGTCTCCACTGAGTCTCAGGTTCTTAAATACCAAGAAGTGGTTGAGTTACTACAACAGTTGGCACAATGTCTGATACAGAATTTGTGCCCAATACATTTTATTGAATGAAAAATATTAATCCATAATTTAGTCCTTAAGGTGGCATAAATCACTTAGAAGATCCATTTAAAAACTATTTGTCCTTCTAGTTCTGAAATCTGTCACTAATTAAACCAGGTTAGCAAGATGCTGGGGGCCTGGGTTGCACCCAGCGAGGCTCCACAGATTGGCTTTAATGGCAGTAGGCTCTGCTGGGCTGGCGTCAGTCTATACCAAAGGAGGCTTCAGGCTGATGATATTTGCCATCATGTCCCCTGTCAGACTGCTGTAGGTGACCTCATTCATTGCACACAGAGTTGAGATCCTGTCTGGTTTCAATATTAAAAATAGTTCTGACAAACTGGTCAGTTTTTATGTCATATACTTGTGAAGTGTCTAGGTTTCCCTTATTCCCAGTTTTTAATGTAATATACTTGGTGAATTGTGTATATTTCCCTTTTTGTTTTGGTCACTAAAAGTTAAAGTCAAGTTTGT